>JBAMIH010000148.1:0-66000 GCA_038501795.1 Pseudopleuronectes americanus
CCCCCCTCCCCCCTCTCCTCTCCTCCCCCTCCCCCCCTCCTCCCCCCTCCCTCCTCCCCTCTCCCTCCCCCCCCCCTCTCCCCCCCCCCTCCCCCTCCCCCCCTCCCCCCTCCCTCCCCCCTCCTCCCCCCCCTCCCCTCCTCCCCCCCTCCCCCCTCCCCCCCTCCCCTCCCCCCTCCTCCCCCTCCCCCCCCTCCCCTCCCCCCCCTCCCCCTCCCTCTCCCCCCCCTCCCCCTCCCTCCCTCCCCCCCTCCTCCCTCCCTCCCCCTCCCTCCCCCCCTCCCCCCCTCCCCTCCCCTCTCCCCCCCCCCTCCCCCCCCCTCCCCCTCCCTCCCCTCTCCCCCCCCTCCCCCCTCCCCTCTCCCCCCCCCCTCCTCCCCCTCCCCTCCCCCCCTCCCCCTCCCTCCCCCCCTCTCCCCCCCTCCTCCCCCTCCCCCCCCCTCCCCTCCCCCCTCCTCCCCCCCCTCCCTCCCTCCCCCTCCCCCCCCTCCCCTCCCCTCCCCTCCTCCCTCCCCCTCCCCCCCTCCTCCCCTCCCCCCCCTCCTCCCCCTCCCTCCTCCCCCCCTCCTCCCCCCCCTCCCTCCCCTCCTCTCCCCTCCCTCCCCCCCTCCCCTCCCCTCCTCCCCCCCCCTCCCCTCCTCCCCCCCCTCCCTCTCCCCCCTCCCCCCCCTCCCTCCCCCTCCCTCCCCCTCCCTCCCCCCCTCCCCTCCCCCCCCCCTCCCCCCTCCCCCCCCTCCTCCCTCCCTCCCTCCCCTCCTCCCCCCCCCCTCCCTCCCCCCTCTCCCTCCCCCCTCCCCCTCCCCCCCCTCCTCCTCCCCTCCCCCCCCCCCCCCCCCTCCCTCCCCCCTCCCTCCCTCCCCCCCTCCCTCCCCCTCCTCCCCCCCTCTCCCCCTCCCCCCCCTCCCCCTCTCCCCTCCCTCCCCCCCTCCCCCCCCCCTCCCCTCCCCCTCCCCCCTCCCTCCCCCCCTCCCTCCCCTCCCCCCCTCTCCCTCCCCCCCCTCCCCCTCCCCTCCCCCCTCCCCCCCCTCCCTCCCTCCCCCCTCCCTCCCCTCCCCCCCTCCCCTCCCCCTCCTCCCTCCCCCCCCCCTCCCCTCCCCCTCCCTCCCTCCCCTCCCCCCCTCCCCTCCCCCCCTCCCCCCTCCCCCCCCTCCTCCCCCTCCCCCCTCCCCTCCCTCCCCCCCCTCCCCCCCTCCCCTCCCCCCCCTCCTCCTCCCTCTCCCTCCCCCTCCCCCCTCCTCCCCTCCCTCCCCCTCCTCCCCCCCTCTCCCCCCCCTCCCCCCCTCCCTCTCCCCCCATCCCCCTCCCCTCCCCCTCCCCCTCCCCCCTCCCCCTCCCTCCCCTCCCCTCCCCTCCCCCCTCCCCCCTCCTCCCCCTCCCCTCCTCCCCCCCCTCCCCCCCCTCCCCTCCCCCCCCCCTCCCCTCCCCTCCCCCTCCCCCCCCTCCCCCTCCTCCCTCCCCTCCTCCCCCCTCCCTCCCCTCCTCCCCCCCTCCTCCCCCCCCCCTCCCCCTCCCCCCTCCCTCCTCCCCCTCCCCTCCTCCCCCCCTCCCCTCCCCTCCCCCCTCCTCCCCCCTCCCTCCCCCTCCCCCTCCCTCCCCTCCTCCCTCCCCCTCCCCCCCTCCCCCTCCTCCCCCCCTCCCCCCCCTCTCCCTCCTCCCCTCCCTCCCCCCCCCCTCCCCTCCCCTCCTCCCTCCCCCCTCCCCTCCTCCCCCCCCCCTCCCCCCCCTCTCTCTCCCTCCCCCCCCTCCCCTCTCCCTCCCCCCCTCCCCCCCCTCCCCCTCCCTCCCCTCCTCCCCCCCCTCCTCCCCCTCCCCCCTCCCCCCCCCCTCCTCCCCCTCCCTCCCTCCCCCCCCTCCCCCCCCCCTCCTCCCCCCCCTCTCCCCTCCCTCCCCCCTCCCCTCCCTCCTCCCTCCCCTCCCTCCCCCCCCCCTCCCCTCCCCCTCCCCCTCCCCCCCTCCCCTCCCCTCCCCCTCCCCCTCTCCCCCTCCCCCTCCCCTCCCCCCTCCCCCCCCTCCCCCCCCTCCCCCCTCCCCCTCCCCCCCTCCCCTCCCCTCCTCCCCCCTCCCCTCCCTCCCCTCCCTCCCCCCCCTCCCCCTCTCCCTCCCCCCCCTCCCCTCCTCCCCCCCTCCCCCCTCCCTCTCCTCCCTCCTCCCCCCTCCCTCCCCTCCCCCTCCCCCCCCCCTCCCCCCCCCCTCCCCCTCCCCCTCCTCCCCCTCTCCCCTCCCCCCCCCCTCCCCCCTCCCCCCCCTCCTCCCTCCCCCCCTCCCCCCCCTCTCCCTCTCCCTCCCCCTCTCCTCCCCCCCTCCCCCTCCCTCCCCCTCCCTCCCCTCTCTCTCCCTCCCCTCCCCCTCCCCCCCCCCTCCCCCTCCCCCCCCCTCCCCTCCCCCTCCTCCCCCCCTCTCCCCCTCCCTCCCCCCCCCCTCTCCCCCTCCCCCCCCTCCCCCCCCCCTCCCCTCCCCCCCTCCCCCCCCCTCCTCCCCCCCTCCCCTCCCCCCCCCCTCTCCTCCCCCTCCCTCCCCCCCTCCTCCCCCCCTCCCCTCCCCCTCCCCCTCCCCCCCCCCTCCCCCCCCCCTCCTCCCCTCCCCCTCTCCTCCTCCCCCTCCCCCCCTCCCCTCCCCCTCCCCTCCCCCCCCTCCCCTCCCCCCCCCCTCCTCCCCTCCTCCCCTCCCCCCCTCCCCCCCCCCTCCCCCCCTCCCCCCCCTCTCCCTCCCCCCTCCCTCCCCCCCCCCTCCCCTCCCCCCTCCCCTCCCCTCCCCTCCCCCCTCCCCTCCCCCCTCCCCCTCCCCCCCCTCCCCCTCCCTCCCCCTCCCCCCTCCTCCCCCTCCCCTCCCCCCTCCCCCTCCCCCCTCCCCCCCTCCTCCCCCCCTCCCCCCCCTCCTCCCCCTCCTCCCCTCCCCCCCCCCTCCCTCCCCCCTCCCCCCCTCCCTCCCCCTCCCCTCCCCTCCCCCCTCCTCCTCCCTCCCCCCCCCCTCCCCCCCTCCCCTCCCCCCCTCCCCTCTCCTCCCCCCCTCCCCCCCCCCCTCCCCCCTCCCCCTCCTCCCCCTCCCCTCCTCCCCCTCCTCCCCCCCCTCCCCCCTCCCCTCCTCCCCCTCCCCCCCTCCCCCCCCTCCCCCCTCCCCCCCCTCCCCTCCTCCCCCCTCCCCCCCTCCCCCTCCTCCCCCCCCCTCCCCCCCTCCCTCCCCCCCCCTCCTCCCCCCCTCTCCCTCCCTCTCCCCTCCCCCCCTCCCTCTCCCCCCTCTCCCCCCCCTCTCCCCTCCCCCCTCCTCCCCCCCCTCCCCCTCCCCCCCCTCCCCTCCCCCTCCCTCCCCCCCCTCCCCCCCCTCCCCCCCCTCCCCTCTCCTCCCCCCCCTCCTCCCCCCCCTCCCCCCTCCCCTCCCCCCTCCCCCCCTCCCCCCCCTCCCCCCTCCCCTCCCCCCCCTCCTCCCTCCCCCTCCCCCCCTCCCCCCCCTCCCCCTCCCCTCCCCTCCCCCCCTCCTCCCCTCCCCCCCTCCCTCCCCTCCCCCCCTCCCCCCCTCCCCCCCCCTCCCTCCTCCCCTCCCTCCCCCCCTCCCCTCCTCCCCTCCCCCCCTCTCCTCCCCCCTCCCCCTCCTCCCCCTCCCTCTCCCCCTCCTCCCCCCCCCTCCCCCCCTCCCCCCCCCCTCCTCCCCTCCCCCCCCTCTCCCCCTCCCCCCCCCCTCCTCCCTCCCCCCTCCCCCCCTCCTCCCTCCCTCCCTCCCCCCCCCCTCTCTCTCCCTCCCCCTCCCCTCTCCCTCCCCCCCCTCCCCCTCCCCCTCCCCTCCCCCCTCCCCCCCCTCTCCCCCTCCCCTCCCCCCCTCCCCCTCCCCCTCCCCCCCTCCCCCTCCCCTCCCCTCTCTCTCCCCTCTCCCCTCCCCCCCCTCCCTCCTCCCCCCCCTCCCCTCCCCCTCCCCCCCCTCCCCCCCCTCCTCCCCCTCCCCTCCCCCCTCCCCCCTCCCCCCCTCCCCCCCTCCCTCCCTCCCCCCCTCCCCCCCCCCTCCCCCTCCCCCTCCCCCCCTCCCCCCCCTCCCTCCCCCCCTCCCTCCCCCCTCCCCTCCCCTCCCCCCCTCCCTCCCCTCCCCCCCCCCTCCCCTCTCCTCCCCCCCCTCCCCCTCCCTCCCCCTCCCCCCTCTCCTCCCCCTCCCCCCCTCCCCCCCCCCTCCCCCCCCCCTCCTCCCCCCCCCCTCTCCCCCCCTCCCCTCCCCCCCCCTCCCCCCCCTCCCCTCCCCCTCCCCCCCCCCTCTCCTCCCCCCCCCCTCCTCCCCCCCTCCTCCCCCCCCTCCCCTCCCCCCCCTCCCCCTCCCTCCCCCCTCCCCCCCCCTCCCCCCCTCCCCCTCCCCCCTCCCCCCTCCCCCCCTCCCCCCCCTCCCTCCCCCCTCCCCCCTCCCCTCCCTCCCCTCCCCCCCCTCCCTCCCCCCCTCCTCCCCCTCCTCCCCCCTCTCCCTCCCTCTCCCCCCCCCCTCCTCCCCTCCCCCTCCCCCCCCTCCTCCCCCCCTCCCCCTCTCCCCCCTCCCCCCCCCCTCCCCCCTCCCCCCCCTCCTCCCCCCTCCCCCCTCCCTCCCCCCCCCTCTCCTCCCCCTCCCCTCTCCCCCCTCCCCCCCTCCCCCTCCCTCCCCCCCCCCTCCCCTCCCTCCCCTCCCTCCCCCCCCCCTCCCTCTCCCCTCCCCCCCCTCCCCCCCCCCTCCCCCCCCCTCCTCCCCTCCCCCTCCCCCCTCCCTCCCCTCCCCCCCCCCTCCCCCCCCTCCCCCCCCCTCCCCCTCCCCCCCCTCCCTCCCTCCCCCCCCCCTCCCCCCCCTCCTCTCCCCCCCCTCCCCCCCTCCCCCCCCCCTCCCTCCCCCTCTCCCCCCTCCCCCCCCTCCCTCCCCTCCCCCCCCCCTCCCCCTCCCCCCCCTCCCCCCTCCCCTCCCCTCCCCCCTCCCCCTCCCCCCCCCTCCCCCCCCCCTCCCCTCCCTCCTCCCCCTCCCCTCCTCCCCCCCTCCCCCTCCCCCTCCCCCCTCTCTCTCCCCCCTCCCCCCCTCCCCCTCCCCTCCTCCCTCTCCCCTCCCCTCCCCCCCCTCCCCCCCCCCTCCCCTCCCCCTCTCCCCCCCCTCCCCCCTCCCCCTCCCCCCCCCCTCCCCCCTCTCCCTCCCCCTCCCCCTCCTCCCTCCCCCCCTCTCCCCTCCCCCCCCCCTCCCCCCCCTCTCCCCCTCCCCCCTCCCCCCCTCCCCTCCCTCTCCCCCCCCCTCCCCCTCCCCCCCCCCTCCCCCCCCTCCCCTCCCTCCCCCCCTCCCCCCCTCTCCCTCCCCCCCCTCTCCCTCCCCCTCCCCCCTCCCCTCCCCCCCTCCCCCTCCCCTCCCCCCCCTCCCCTCCTCCCCCCCTCCCCTCCCCCCTCCCCCCCCTCCCCCCTCCCCCCCCCCTCCCCTCCCCCCTCCCCCCCCCCTCCCCCTCCCCCCTCCCCCCCCCCTCCCCCTCCCCCCCCTCTCCCCCCTCCCCTCCCCTCCCCCCCCTCCTCCTCCCCCTCTCCCCCCCCTCCCCCCTCCCCCCCTCCCCCTCCCCCCCTCCCCCCCTCCTCCCCCCCTCCCCTCCCCCCCCCCTCCCCCCCCTCCCCCCCCTCCCTCCCCCCTCTCTCTCTCCTCCCCCCTCCCCCCCCCCTCCCCCCTCCCCCCCTCCCCCCCTCCCTCCCCCCCCTCCCCCTCCCCCCTCCCCCTCCCCCTCCCCTCCTCCCCCCCCTCCCCTCCCCCTCCCCCCCCCCTCCCCTCCCCCCCCTCCCCCTCCCCCCCCCCTCCTCCCCCCCCCCTCCCCCCCCCCTCCCCCTCCCCTCCCCCCCCTCCCCCTCCCCTCCTCCCCCCCCCCTCTCCCCCCCCCCTCCCCCCCTCCCCCTCCCCCCCTCCCCCCCTCCCCTCCCCCCCCTCTCCCCTCCCCCTCCTCCCCCCCTCCCCCCCTCCCCTCCCCCCCCTCCCCCCTCCCTCCCCCCCTCCCTCCCCCTCCCCCTCCCCCCTCCTCCCCCCCCTCCCTCCCCCCCCTCCCCCCCTCCCCCCTCCTCCCCTCCCCCCCCCTCCTCCCCCCCCTCCCTCCCCCCCCTCCCCCCCCCCTCCCCCCCCTCCTCCCCTCCCCCTCCCTCCCCCCTCCCCCCCTCCCCCTCCCCCCCCCCTCCCCCCCTCCCTCTCCCCCCCCTCCCCCTCTCCCTCCCCCCCTCCCCCCCTCCCCCTCCCCCCCCCCTCCCCTCTCCCCCCCCTCCCCCCTCCCTCCCCTCCCCCTCCCCCCCTCCCCCTCCCTCCCCCCCTCCCCCCTCCCTCCCCCCCTCCCCCCCCTCCCCCCATCCTCTCCCTCTCCCCCCCCCCTCCCCCTCCCCCCCTCCCCTCCCCCTCCCCCCCCTCCCCCTCCCCCTCTCCCCCCCTCCCCCCCCTCCCCCCCCCCTCCCCCCCTCCCTCCCTCTCCTCCCCCCCCCCTCCCTCTCCTCTCCCCCCTCCCCTCCTCCCCCCCTCCCCCCTCCCCCCCCCCTCCCCCCCTCCCCTCCCTCTCCCCCCCTCCCCTCCCCCCCCCCTCCCCTCCCCCCCCTCCCCCCCTCCCCCCCCCCTCCCCCCCCTCTCCCCCCCTCTCCCCCTCCCTCCCCCTCCCCCCCCTCCCCCCCCTCCCCCCCCTCCCCCCTCCCCCCCCTCCCCCCCCTCCCCCCTCCCCTCCCCCCTCCCCCCCTCCCTCTCCCCCCCCCCCCCTCCCCCCCCCCTCCCTCCCCCTCCCCCCCCTCCCCCCTCCTCCCCCCCTCCCCCTCCCCCCCCCCTCCTCCCTCCCCCCCTCCCTCCCCCTCTCCCCTCCCTCCCCCTCCCCCCCCTCCCCCCTCCCCCCCTCCCCCCCCTCCCCCCCCTCCCCCTCCCCCCTCCCTCCCCTCCCCCCCCTCCCCCCCTCCCCCCCCTCCTCCCCCCCCCTCCCCCCCCTCCCCCTCCCCCCCCTCCCCCTCCCCCCCTCCCCCCCCTCCCCCCCCTCTCCCCCCCCTCCCCCCCTCTCCCCCTCCCCTCCCCCCCCTCCCCCTCCCTCCTCCCCCCTCCCCTCCCTCCCCTCCCCCCCCCCTCCCCCCCCCCTCCCCCCCTCCCCCCTCCCCCCCTCTCCTCCCCCCCCCCTCCCCCCTCCCTCCCCCTCTCCCCCCCCTCCCTCCCCTCCCCTCCCTCCCTCCCCCCCCTCCCCCCCTCCCTCCCCCTCCCCCCTCCCCCCCTCCCTCCCCCTCCCCCCCCCCTCCCCCCCCCCTCCCCCCTCCTCCCTCCCCTCCCCCCCTCCCCCCCTCCCCCCCCTCCCCCCCCTCCCCCCCCTCCTCCCCCTCCCCTCCTCCCCCCTCCCTCCCTCCCCCCTCCCTCCCCCCCCTCCCCCTCCCTCCCCCCCCCCTCCCCTCCCCCCCCCCTCCTCCCCCTCCCCCCTCCCCTCCCTCCCCCCCCTCCCCCCCTCCCCCCCTCTCCCCCCCCTCCCCTCCCCCCCCCCTCCTCCCCCTCCCCCCCTCCCCCCCCTCCTCCCCCCCCTCCCCCCCTCCCTCCCCCCCCCTCTCCCCCCCTCCCCCCTCCCTCCCTCCCCCCTCCTCTCCCCTCCCCCCTCCCCCCCCCCTCCCCCCCTCCCCCCCCTCCCCCCCCCCTCCCCCCCCTCCCCCTCCCCCCCTCCCCCCCCCCTCCCCCCTCCCCCCCTCCCCCTCCTCTCCTCCCCCTCTCCCCTCCCCCCCTCCCCCTCCCTCCCCCCCCCTCCCCTCCCCCCCTCCCCCCCCTCCCCCCCCTCCCCCTCCCCCCCCCTCCTCCCCCCCTCCCTCTCTCTCCCCCCCCCTCTCCCCTCCCCCCCCCTCCCCCTCCCCCCCCCTCCCCCTCCCCCTCCCCCCTCCCCCCTCCTCCCCTCCCCCCCCCCTCCCTCCCCCCCCTCCCTCCCCCCCCCCTCCCCCTCCCCCCTCCCCCCCCCTCCCCCCCCTCCCTCCTCCCCCCTCCCCCCCCCTCCCCCCCCTCTCCCCCCCCTCCCCCCCCTCCCCCCCTCCCCCCCCTCTCCCCCCCCTCCCCTCTCCTCCCTCCCCTCCCCCCCCCCTCCCCCCTCCCCCCCCCCTCCCTCCCCCCCTCCCCTCTCCCCCTCCCCCTCCCTCCCCCCCTCCCCTCCCTCCCCCCCCTCCCCCCCTCCCCTCCCCCCCCCCTCCCCCTCTCCCCCCCTCCTCCCCCCTCCCCCCCCCCTCCCTCCCCCCCCTCCCCCCCCTCTCCCCTCCCCTCCCCCCCCTCCCCCCCCCTCCCTCCCCCTCCCTCCCCCCCCCCTCCCCCCCCTCCCTCCTCCCCCCTCCCCCTCCCCCCTCCCCCCCCTCCTCCCCTCCCCTCCCCCTCCCTCCTCCCCCCCCTCCCCCCCCCCTCCCCCCCTCCCCCTCCCCCCTCCCCCCCTCCCCCTCCCCTCTCCCCCCTCCTCCCCCCTCTCCTCCCCCCTCCCTCCCTCCCCCCCTCCCTCCCCCCTCCCCCCCCTCCCCCCCCTCCCCCCTCCCCCCCCTCCCTCCCCCCCCTCCCCCTCCCCTCCCCCTCCCCCCCCCCTCCCCTCCCCCCCCTCCCCCCCCTCCCCCCCCTCCCCCCCTCCCCCCTCCCCCCCCCCTCCCCCCCCTCCCCTCCCCCCCTCCCCCTCCCCTCCCCTCCCCCCCCTCCCCCCCCTCCCCCCCCCTCCCCTCTCCCCCTCCCTCCCCCCCCCCTCCCCCTCCCTCCCCCCCTCCCTCCCCCCTCTCCCTCCCCTCCCTCCCCCCCTCCCCCCCCTCCTCCCCCTCCCTCCCCCCCCCCTCTCCCCCCCTCCCTCCCCTCCCCCCCTCCTCCCCCCCCCCTCTCCCTCCCCCCCTCTCCCTCCCTCCCCCTCCCCCTCCCCCCCCTCCCCCCCCTCCCCCCCTCCCCCCCCCCTCCCCCTCCCCCTCCCTCCCCCCCCCTCTCCCCCCTCCCCCCCCTCCCCCTCTCCTCCCCCCTCCCCCCCCCCTCCATCCCCCCTCTCCTCCCCCCCTCCCCTCCCCCTCCCCTCCCCCTCCCCCTCCCCCCTCTCCCCTCCCCTCCCCCCTCCCCCTCCCCCCCCTCCCCCCTCCCTCCCCCTCTCCCCCCCTCCTCCCCCCCCTCCCCTCTCCCTCCCCCTCCCTCCTCCCCCCCTCCCCCCTCCCCCTCCTCCCCTCCCCCCTCCCTCCTCCCCCCCACCCCCCCTCCCCCCCTCCCCCCCCCCTCCCCCCCTCCCCCCTCCCCCCCCTCTCCCCCTCTCCCCCCTCCTCCCCCTCCCCCCTCCCCCTCCCCCCCCTCCCTCCTCTCCCCCTCTCCTCCCCCCCTCCCCCCCCTCCCCCCCCTCCCCTCTCCCCCCCCTCCCCTCCCTCCCCCTCCCCCCCCTCCCCCCCTCCCCCCCCTCCCCCCTCCCCCTCCCCCCTCCCTCCCCCCTCTCCCCCCCCCCTCCCCTCCCCCTCCCCCCCCCCTCCCCCCTCCCCTCCCCCCCTCCCCTCCCCTCCTCCCCCCCCCCTCCCCTCCCCCCCTCCCCCCCTCCCCCCCCTCCCTCCCCCTCCCTCCCCCCTCCCCTCCCCTCCCCTCTCCTCCCTCCCCCCCTCCCCTCCCTCCTCCCCCCCTCCCCTCCTCCCCCCCCTCCCCCTCCTCCCCCCCTCCTCCCCCCCTCTCCCCCCCTCCCTCCCCCCCTCCCCCTCCCCTCCCCCCCCTCCCTCCCCCTCCCCCTCTCCCCCCCCTCCCCTCTCCCCCCCCCCTCCCCTCCCCCCCCTCCCCTCCCCCTCCCCTCCCTCCCCCCCCTCCCCCCTCCCCCCCCTCCCCCCTCCTCCCCCCCCTCCCCCTCCCCCTCCCCCCCCTCCTCCCCTCCCTCCCCCCCCTCTCCCCTCCCCTCCCCCCTCCCCCCTCCCCCCTCTCCTCCCCCCTCCCCCCTCCCCCCCTCCTCCCCCTCCCTCTCCCCCCCTCCCTCCCCCCCCCCTCCTCTCCCCCCCTCCCCCTCCCCCTCCCCCCCTCCCCCTCCCTCCCCCCCCTCCCCCCTCCCCCCCTCCCTCCCCCCCCTCCTCCCCCCTCCCCCCTCCCCCCCCTCCTCCCCCTCCCTCCCTCCCCTCCCCCCCCTCCCCCTCCCTCCTCCCCTCCCCCCCCTCCCCCCCTCCTCCCTCCTCCCCCTCCCCCCCCTCCCCCCTCCCCTCCCTCCCCCCCCCCTCCCCCTCCCCCCCTCCCCCCCCCCTCCCCCTCCTCCCCCCTCCCTCCCTCCTCCCTCCCCCCCCTCCCCCCCCTCCCTCCCCTCCCCCCTCCCCCCTCCCTCCTCCCCCCCCTCCTCCCCCTCCCCCCTCCCCCCCCTCCTCCCTCCCCCCTCCCCTCCTCCCCCTCCCCTCCCCCCCTCCCCCCCTCCCCCTCCCCCTCCCCCCTCCTCCCCCCTCCCTCCCCTCCCCCCCCTCCCCCTCCCCACTCCCTCTCCCTCCCCCCTCCCCTCCCTCCCCCCCCTCCCCCTCCCTCCCCTCCCCCTCCCCCCCCTCCCCCTCCTCCCCCCCCCCTCCCTCCCCCCCTCCCCCCTCCCCCTCCCCCCTCCCCTCCCCCCTCCCCCTCCCCCCTCCCCCTCCCCTCCCCCCCTCCTCCCTCCTCCCCCTCCCCCCCTCCCTCCCTCCTCCCCCTCCCCCCCCTCCCCTCCTCCCCCTCTCCCCCCTCCCTCCCCTCCCCCCCCTCCCTCCCCCCCCTCCTCCCCTCCCCCCTCCCCTCTCCCTCCTCCCTCCCCCCCTCCCTCCCTCCCCTCCCCCTCCCCCTCCCCCCCTCCCCCCTCTCCCTCTCCCCTCCCCCCTCCTCCTCTCCCCCCCCTCCTCCTCCCCCTCCCCCTCCCCCCCTCCCCTCCCTCCCTCCCCCTCCCTCCCTCCCCCTCTCCCCTCCCCTCCCCCTCCTCCTCCCCTCCCCCCCCCTCCCCCTCCCCCCCCCCTCCTCCCCCCTCCCCCCCCTCCTCCCCCCCCCCTCCCTCCCCTCCCCCTCCCCCCCCTCCCCCTCCCCCCCCCCTCCCCCCCTCCCTCCCCCCCCTCCCCCCTCCCCTCCTCCCCCCCTCCTCCCCCCCCCCTCCTCCCCCCTCTCCCCCCTCCCCCTCCCCCCCCCCTCCCCTCCCCCCTCCCCCCTCCCCCTCCCTCCCTCCCCCCCCTCCCCCCCTCCCCCCCTCCCCTCCCCCTCTCCCCTCCCCCCTCCCCCCCCTCCCCCCTCCCTCCCCCCCTCCCTCCCCCCCCTCCCTCCCCCCCTCCCCCTCCTCCTCCCCTCCCCCCCCTCCTCCCCCTCCCCTCCCCCCCTCCCCCCCCTCCTCCCTCCCCTCCCTCCCCCCCCCCTCCCCTCCCTCCCCCTCCCCTCCCCCTCCTCCCCCCTCCCCCTCCCCCTCCCCCCTCCCCTCTCCCCTCCCCCTCCCCCCTCCCCCTCTCCCCCCCCTCCCCTCCCCTCCCCCCCCTCCCCCCTCCTCCCCCCCCTCCCCCTCCCCCCCTCTCCCCTCCCCCCCTCCTCCCCCCCCCCTCCCCCCCCCCTCCCTCCCCCCTCCCCTCCCTCCCCCCCCTCCCCCCCCTCCCTCCCCTCCCCTCCCCCTCCCCCCCTCCCTCCCCCCTCCCCCTCCCCTCCCCCTCCTCCCTCCCTCCCCCCCTCCCCCTCTCCCCCCCCTCCTCCCTCTCCCCTCCCCCTCCCCCCCCCCTCCCCCCCTCCCCCCCCCCTCCCCCTCCCTCCCTCCCCCCCTCCCCTCCCTCCCCCTCCCCCCCTCCTCCCCCCCCTCCCTCCTCCCCTCCCCCTCCCCCCCCTCCCCTCCCCCCTCCCCTCCTCCCCCCTCCCCTCCCCTCCCCTCCCCCCTCCCCCCCTCCCCCCCCTCCCCTCCCCCCCCCCTCCCCTCCTCCCTCCCCTCCCCCCCCTCCCCTCCCCCCTCCCCCTCCCCCCCCTCCTCCTCCCCCTCCCCCCCTCCCCCCTCCCCATCCCCCCCTCCCTCCCCCTCTCCCCCCTCCCCTCCCCCCTCCCCTCTCCCTCCTCCCTCCCCTCCCCCCCCTCCCCCCCCTCCTCCCCCTCCCCCTCCTCCCCCTCCCCCCTCCCCTCCCTCCCTCCCCTCCCCCCTCCCTCCCCCCCCTCCCTCCCCCCTCCCCTCCCCTCCCCCCTCCTCCCCTCCCCTCCCCCCCTCCTCCCTCCCCCTCCCCCCCCTCCCTCCCCCCACCCCCCCCTCCCCCTCCCTCCCCCCCCTCTCCCCTCCCCCTCCCCCCCCCCTCCCTCCCCCTCCCCTCCCCCCTCCCCTCCTCCCCTCCCCCCCCTCCCCTCCCCCTCCCTCCCCCTCCCTCCCCTCCTCCCCCCCTCCCCTCCCCCCCTCCCCTCCCCTCCCCTCCCTCCCCCCCCTCCCTCCCCTCCCTCCCTCCCCCCTCCCCCCTCCCCCCCCTCCCTCCCCTCCCCTCCCCTCTCCCCCTCCCCCCCCCCTCCCTCCCCTCCCCTCCCCCCCCCCTCCCTCCCCTCCCTCCCTCCCCCCTCCCCCCTCCCCCCCCTCCCCCTCCCCTCCCCTCCTCCCCCCCCCCTCCCTCCCTCCCCCCCCCCTCCTCCCTCCCCCCCTCCCCCCCTCCCCCCCTCCCCCTCCCCCCCTCCCTCCCCTCCCCCCTCCCCCCCTCCCTCCCCCCTCCTCCTCCCCCTCCTCCCCTCCCCCCCCTCCCTCCCCCTCCCTCTCCCCTCCCTCCCCTCTCCCCCCCCTCCCCTCCCCTCCCCCCCTCCCCTCCTCCCCCCTCCCCCCCCCCTCCCCCCCCTCCCCCCCCTCCCCCCCCTCTCCCCTCCTCCCCTCCCCTCCTCCCCCCCTCCTCCCCCCTCCCTCCTCCCTCCCCCCCCCCTCCCCCTCCCCCCCCTCCTCCCTCCCCCTCCCCTCTCCTCCCCCCCCTCCCCCCCTCCCCCTCCCTCCCTCCCCCCCCCCTCCCCCCCTCCCCCCTCCCCCCCCCTCCCCCCTCCCCCCCTCCCTCCCTCCCCCCTCCTCCCCCCCCTCCTCCCCCCCTCCCCCCCCTCCCCTCTCCCTCCCCCCCCTCCCCCCCCTCCTCCCCCTCCCTCCCCCCTCCCCTCCTCCTCCCCCCCCTCCCCCCCTCCCCCCCTCTCCCCCTCCCCCCCCTCCTCCCCTCCCCCCCTCCCTCCCCCTCCTCCCCTCCCTCCCCCTCCCCTCCCTCCCCTCCTCCCCCCTCCTCCCTCCTCCCCTCCTCCCCCTCCCCCCCCCTCCCTCCCTCCCCCTCCTCCCCTCCCTCCCCCCTCCTCTCCCTCCCCCTCCCCCCCCCCTCCCCTCCCCCCCCTCTCCTCCCTCCCCTCCCTCCCCCCCCTCCCCCCCCTCTCCCCTCCTCCCCCTCCCCCCCCCCTCCCCCCCTCCCTCCTCCCTCCCCCTCCTCCCCCCTCCCCCCCCCCTCCCCCCCCCCTCCCCCCCTCCCCCCTCCTCCCCCCCTCCCCCCCTCCCACTCCCCCCCCCTCCTCCCCTCCCTCCCCCTCCCCTCCCCCTCCCCCCCTCCCTCCCTCCCCCCCTCCCCTCCCCTCCTCCCCCTCCCCCTCCCCCCCCTCCCCCCCTCCCCCCTCCTCCCCCCCCTCCTCCCCCTCTCCCCCTCCCTCCCCCTCCCCCCCCTCCCCCTCCTCCCCCCCTCCCCTCCTCCCCCCCCTCCCTCCCCTCTCCCCCCACCCCCTCCCCCCCTCTCCCTCCTCCCCCCCCTCTCCCTCCCCCCCCCCTCCCCCTCCCCCCCCTCTCCCCCCCTCCCCCTCCCCTCCCCCCCCTCCCCCCTCCCCCCTCTCCCCCTCCCCCCCCTCCCTCCTCCCCCCCTCCCCCCCCTCCCCTCCTCCCTCCCCCCCTCCCCCCCCTCCTCCCCTCCCCCTCCTCCCTCCCTCCCCCCCTCCCCCTCCCCTCCCTCCCCCACCTCCCCCCCTCCCTCCTCCCCCCTCTCCCCCCTCCCCCTCCCCTCCCCCTCCCCCCCCTCCCCCTCCCCCTCCCCCTCCCCTCCCCCCCTCCTCCCTCCCCCTCCCCCCTCCCCTCCTCCCCTCCCCCTCCCCTCCCCTCCCCCCTCCCTCCCCCCTCCCTCCCCCCCCCCTCCCTCCCCCCCTCCCCCCTCCCCTCCCCTCCCTCCCCCCCCCCTCCCCCCCCTCCCTCCCTCCTCCCCCCCCTCCCCTCCCCCCCCTCCCCCTCTCCCCCCTCCTCCCCCCCCTCCCCTCTCCCCCCCTCCCCTCCCCCTCCCCCTCCCCCTCCCCCCCCCCTCCTCCCCCCTCCCTCCCCTCCCCCCCCTCCTCCCCTCCCCCCCTCCCCTCCCCCTCCCCTCCTCCCCCTCCCCTCCCCCCCCTCCCCCCCCTCCCCCCCTCCCCTCTCCCCTCCCTCCCCTCCCCTCCCCCTCCCCTCCTCCCCCCTCTCCCCCTCCCCTCCCCCCCTCCCCCCCCTCCCTCCCCCCCTCCCCCTCCTCCCCCCCTCCTTCCCCTCCTCCCCCCCTCCCCTCCCTCCCCCCCCTCCCCCCCTCCCCCCCTCCCCTCCCCCTCCCCTCCTCCCCCCTCCCCCCCCTCCTCCCCCCCTCCCCTCCCCTCCCCTCCCTCCCCCCCTCCCCTCCCCCCCCTCCCCCCCCTCCCCCCCTCCCTCCCTCCCCCTCCCTCTCCCCTCCCCCTCCCTCCCCCCCTCCCCCCCTCCCCTCCCTCCTCCCCCCCCTCCCCCTCCCCTCCCCCTCCCCCCCCTCCCCTCCCTCCCCTCCCCCCCCTCTCCCTCCCCCCCCTCCCTCCCCTCCCCTCCTCCCCCCTCCCCCCCCTCCCCTCCTCTCTCCCTCCCCCTCCTCCCCTCCCCTCCCTCCCCCCCCTCCTCCCCTCCCCTCCCCCCCTCCTCCCCTCCCCTCCTCCCCCCCTCCCCTCCCCCCTCCCCTCCTCCCCCCCTCCCTCCCCTCCCCTCCTCCCCCCTCCCCCCCTCCCCTCCCCCTCCCCCTCCCTCCCCCTCCCCCCTCCTCCTCCCCCCTCCCCCTCCCCCTCCCTCCCCCTCCCCCCCTCCTCCTCCCCCTCCCCCCCCTCCCTCTCCCCCCCTCTCCCCTCCCCCCTCCTCCCCCCCCTCCCTCCTCCCCCCCCTCCCTCCCCCCCTCCCCCTCCTCCCCCCCCTCCCCTCCCCCTCCCCCCCCCCTCCCCTCCCCTCCCCCCCCTCCCCCTCCCCCCCCTCCCTCCCCCCCCTCCCCTCCCCCTCCCCTCCCCTCCCTCCCCCCTCCCTCCCCCCTCCCCCCCCCCTCTCCCCCCTCCCCTCCCTCCTCCCCTCCCCTCCTCCCCCTCCCCCCCCTCCCCCTCCCCCCCTCCCCCCCTCCCCCTCCCCCCCTCATCTCCCTCCCTCCCTCCCCCCCCTCCCCCCTCCCTCCCCTCCCCTCCTCCCTCCCCCCCTCCCTCCCCTCCCCTCCCCCTCCCTCCCCTCCCCCCCTCCCCCTCCTCCCCTCCCCCTCCCTCTCCCCCTCCTCCCTCCCCCCCCCCTCCCCTCCCCCCTCCCCCCTCCCCCTCCCCCCCTCTCCCTCCCTCCCCTCCCCTCCCTCCCCCACTCCCCCCCCCCTCTCCCCTCCCTCCCCCTCCCCCCCTCCCTCCCCCCCTCCCCCCTCCCCTCCCCCTCCCCCCCTCCTCCCCCTCCCCCTCCCTCCCCCCTCCCCTCTCCCCCCCCTCCCCTCCCTCCCACTCCCCTCCTCCCCTCCCTCCCCTCCCCCCCCTCCCCCTCCCCCCCCCCTCCCTCCCCCCCCCCTCCTCCCCTCCCCCTCCTCCCCCCCCTCCTCCCTCCCCTCCCCCCCCTCCTCCTCCCTCTCTCCCCCTCCCCCCCCTCCCCCCCCTCCTCCCCCTCCTCCCCTCCCTCCCCCCCTCCCCTCCCTCCCCCCCCTCCCCCTCCCTCCCCCCCCTCCCCCCCTCCCCCTCCTCCCCCTCCCCCCCTCCCCTCCCCTCCTCCCTCCCCTCCTCCCCCCCCTCTCCCCCCCCCCTCCCCTCCTCCCCCCTCCCCTCCCCCTCCCCCTCCCCCCCCTCCCCCCCTCCCCCTCCCCCCCTCCCCCCTCCCTCTCCCTCCCCTCCCCCCCCTCCCTCCCCCTCCTCCCCCTCCCCTCCCCCTCCCCCCCCTCCCCCCCTCCCCCCCCCCTCCCCCTCCCCTCCCCCCTCCCCCTCCCCTCCCCCCCTCCCTCCCCTCCCCTCTCCCCCCCCCTCCCCTCCCCCCTCCCATCCCCTCCCCTCCCCTCCCCTCCCCCCCCTCCCCTCTCCCCCTCCCCTCTCTCCTCCCCCTCCCTCCCCCCCCTCCCCCTCCTCCCCCTCCCCCTCCCTCCCCCTCCCTCCCCTCCCCCCTCCCCTCCCCCCCCCCTCCCCCCTCCCCCTCCCCCCCTCCTCCCCCCTCCCCTCCCTCCTCCCCCCCCTCCCCTCCCCCCCCCCTCCCTCCCCCCTCCCCTCCCCCCCCTCCCCCTCCCTCTCCCTCCCCCTCCCCCCCTCCCCCCTCCTCCTCCCCCCCCCCTCCCCTCCCTCCTCCCCCCCCCCTCCCCTCCCCCCTCCTCCCCCTCCCCTCCCCCCTCCCCCCCCTCCCCTCCCCTCCCTCCCCTCCCCCCCCTCTCCCCCCCCTCCCTCCCTCCCCCCTCTCCTCCCCCCCCTCTCCCTCCCTCCCCTCCCCCCCTCCTCCCCCTCCCCCCCTCTCCCCCCTCCTCCCCCCCTCCCCTCCTCCCCTCCCCCCCCTCCCCCTCCCCCTCTCCCTCCTCCCCTCCCCCCTCCCCCCCCCCTCCCTCCTCCCCCCTCCCTCCCCCCTCCTCCCCCCCCTCCCCCTCCCCCCTCCCTCCCCCTCCCTCCCCCCCCCCTCCTCCCCCTCCCTCCTCCCCCCCCTCCCCCCTCCCCCCCCTCCCCCCCCCCTCCCCTCCCCCCCTCCCCCCCCTCCCCCCCCTCCCCCTCCTCCCCTCTCCCCCCTCCCCCCTCCTCCCCCCCTCCCCTCCCCCTCCCCCCCCTCCCTCCCCCCTCCTCCCCCCTCCTCCCCTCCCCCCCCCCTCCTCCCTCCCCCCTCCCTCCCCCCTCTCCCCCCCCTCCCTCCCCTCCTCCCCCCCTCCCCCCCCTCCCCTCCCCTCTCCCTCCCCCCCCTCCCTCCCCCCCCTCCCCTCTCCCCCTCCCCCCTCCCCCCCCTCCTCCCCTCCCCTCCCCCTCCTCCCTCCCCCTCCTCCCTCCCCCCTCCCCTCCCCCTCCCCCCTCCCCCTCCCCCCCCTCCCCTCCTCCCTCCCCCCCCTCCCCTCCCCCCCCTCCCTCCTCCCCTCCCCCTCCCCCCTCCCCCCTCCTCCCCCTCCCCCCCCTCCCTCCCCCCCCCCTCCTCCCCCCCTCCCCCCCCTCCCCTCCCCCCCCTCCCCCCCTCCTCCCCCTCCCCTCCTCCCCCCCCTCCTCCCCTCCCCCTCCCCCCCCCCTCCTCCTCCCCCCCTCCCCTCCCCTCCTCCCTCCCCCCTCCCTCCCCTCCCCCTCCCCCCCCTCCCCTCCCCCTCCCCCCTCCCTCCCCCCCCCCTCCCCCTCCCTCCCCCTCCCTCCCCCTCCCCCCCTCCTCCCCCTCCCCCCTCCCTCCCCCCCTCCCCCTCCCTCCCTCCCCCATCTCCTCCCTCCCTCCCCCCCTCCCCCTCCCCCCCTCCTCCCCCTCCTCCTCCCTCCCCCCTCCCCTCTCCCCCCACCTCCCCTCCCCCCTCCCCTCCCCCTCCCCCTCCCTCCCCCTCCCCCCTCCCCTCTCCCCCCCCTCTCCCCTCCTCCCCCTCCCTCCCCCCCTCCCCCCCCCCTCCTCCCTCCCCTCCCCCCTCCCCCTCCTCCCTCCCCTCCCCCCCCTCCCTCCCCCCCTTCCCCCCTCCCCTCCCCTCCCCCCTCCCCCCCCCCTCCCCCTCTCCTCCCCCCCCTCCTCCCCTCCTCCCCCCCCTCTCCCTCCCCCCCTCCCCTCCCTCCTCCCCCCCCCCTCCCTCCCCTCCTCCCCCCCCTCCCTCCCCCCCTCCCCCTCCCTCCCTCCCCTCCCCTCCTCCCCCCCCCCTCCCTCCCCCCCTCCCCTCTCCCCTCCCTCCTCCTCCCTCCCCCCCCTCCTCCCTCCCCCCCCTCCCTCCCCCTCCCTCCCCTCCCCCTCCTCCCCCTCCCCCCTCCCCCCCTCCCTCCCCCTCCCCCCTCCTCCCCTCCCTCCCCCCTCCTCCCTCCCCCCTCCCCCCCCTCCCCCCCCTCTCCCTCCCCCCCCTCCTCCCCTCCCCCCTCCCCTCCCCCTCCTCCCCTCCCCTCCTCCCCCTCCTCCCCTCCCTCCTCTCCCTCCCCTCCCCCTCCCCTCCCTCCCCCCCTCCCTCCCCCCCCTCCCCATCTCCCCCCCCTCCCCCTCCCTCCCCCATCCCCCCCCTCCCCTCCCTCCCCCCCTCCCCCCTCCCCTCCCCCCCCTCCCCCCTCCTCCCTCCCCCTCCTCTCCCCTCCCCCCCCTCCCCCCCCCCTCCCCCCTCCCTCCCCCTCCCCCCTCCCCCTCCCTCCCCCCCCTCTCCTCCCTCCCCCCTCCCCCCCTCCCCCCTCTCCCCCCTCCCCCCTCCCCTCTCCCCCTCCCTCCCCCCCCTCCTCCCCTCCCTCCTCCCCCCCCTCCCCTCCTCCCCCCCCTCCCCCCCTCCCCCCCTCCCCCCTCCCCCCCTCCCTCCCCTCCCCTCCCCTCCCTCCCCCTCCCCTCCCTCCCCCCTCCTCCCTCCCCCCCTCCCCCCTCCCCCTCCCTCCCCCCCTCCCCTCCCCCCCCTCCCCCTCCCCCCTCTCCCCCCCTCCCCCTCCCTCCCCCTCCTCCCCCCCCCCTCCCCCCCTCCCCCCTCCTCCCCCTCCCCCTCCCTCCCCCCCTCCCTCCCCCCCTCCCCCTCCTCCCCTCCTCCCCCCCTCCCTCCTCCTCCCTCCCCCTCCCCTCCCCCCTCCCCCCCTCCCCCTCCCCCCCTCCCCCTCCCTCCCCTCCCCTCCCCCCTCCCTCCTCCTCCCTCCCCCCCTCCCTCCCCCCCCTCCCCCCCTCTCCCCCCTCCCTCCCCCCTCCCTCCCCCTCCTCCCCCTCCCCCCCCTCCCTCCCTCCCCCCCCTCCCTCCCCTCCTCCCCTCCCCCCCCTCCCTCCTCCCCCTCCTCCCTCCCTCCCTCCCTCCTCCCCCCCCTCCTCCCCCCTCCCTCCCTCCCCCCCTCCCCTCCTCTCCCCCCTCCCCCTCCCCTCCCCCCCCCCTCCTCTCCCCCCTCCCCCTCCCTCCCCTCCCCTCCCCCCCCTCCCCCCCCTCCTCCCCTCCTCCCCCTCCCCTCCCTCCCCCCTCCCCCCCCTCCCCCCCCCCTCCCCCTCCCTCTCCCCCCCTCCCCTCCTCTCCCTCCCTCTCCCCCTCCCCCTCCCCCTCCTCCCCTCCCTCCCCCCTCCCCCTCCCTCCCCCTCCTCCCCCCTCCCTCCCCCTCCCTCCTCCTCCCCCCCTCCCCCTCCCCCCCTCCCCTCCCCCCTCCTCCCCCTCCCTCCCCCTCCCTCCTCCTCCCTCCCCCCCCCCTCCCCCCCCTCCCCTCCCCCTCCCTCCCCCCCCCTCTCCTCCCCCTCCCCTCCCTCCCCCCCTCCCCCTCCCCTCCCCCCCTCCTCCCCCCCTCCCCCTCCCTCCCCCCCCTCCCCCCCCTCCTCCCTCCCCTCCCTCCCCCCCCTCCCCTCCCCCTCCTCCCCCCCTCTCCTCCCCCCTCCTCCCCCCCCCCTCCCTCCCTCCCCCCCCCTCCCCCCCCTCCCTCCTCCCCCTCCCCCCCCTCCCCCTCCCTCCCTCCCCCTCCCCCCTCCCCTCCTCCCTCCCCCCCCTCCCCCCCCTCCCTCCCCCCCCTCCTCCCTCCCTCCTCCCCTCCCCCCCCCCTCTCCCCCCCTCCCCCTCCCTCCCCCTCCCCTCTCCACCCCTCCTCCCTCCCCCCCTCCCCTCCCCCCCCTCCCTCCCTCCCCCCCTCCCCCCCTCCCCCCTCCCCTCCCCCTCCCCCTCCCCTCCCCCCCCTCCCTCCCCTCCCCCTCTCCTCCCCCCCTCCCCCCTCCCTCCTCCCTCCCCCCCTCCCTCCCTCCCCTCCCCCCTCCCCCTCTCCCCCCCCTCCTCCCCTCCCTCCCCTCTCCCCCCTCCCTCCCCCCCTCCCCCCTCCCCCTCCTCCCCTCCCCCTCTCCCCCCTCCCCCTCCCCCCCCCCTCCCCTCCCCTCCCTCCTCCCCCCCTCCCTCCCCTCCCCCTCCCCTCCTCCCTCCCCCTCCCCCTCCCTCCCCTCTCCCCTCCCTCCCCCCTCCCCCTCCCCCCCCTCCCCCCTCCCTCCCCCCCCTCTCCCCTCCCTCCCCTCCCCCCCCCTCCCCCTCCTCCCCCCCCTCCTCCCCCTCCCTCCCTCTCCCCCTCCCCCCCCCTCCCCCTCCTCCCTCCCCCCCCTCCCTCCCCCCTCCCTCCCCCCCTCCCCCCCCTCCTCCCTCCCCCCCTCCCCCCCCTCTCCCTCCCTCCCCCCTCCCCTCCCCTCCCCCCCTCCTCCCTCCCCCCTCCCCTCTCCCCCCTCCCCCCCCTCCTCCCCCTCCCTCCCCTCTCCCCTCCCCCTCCCTCCCCCCCCTCCCTCCCCCCCTCCCTCCCTCCCCTCCCCCCCCTCCCCCCTCCCTCCCCCCCTCCTCCCTCCTCCTCCCCTCCCCCCTCCCCCCCTCTCCCCCCCTCCCCTCCCCCCCTCCTCCTCCCCCCCTCCTCCCCTCCCTCCCCCTCCTCCCTCCCCCTCCCCCCCTCCCCCTCCCTCCCCCTCCCTCCCCCTCCCTCCTCCCCCCCTCCCCTCCCTCCCTCCCCTCCCCCCCTCCTCCTCCCTCCCCCCCTCCTCCCCTCCCCCTCCCCCTCTCCTCCCCCCCCTCCCCCTCTCCTCCCCTCCCCCTCCCCTCCCCCCCCTCCCTCTCCCCCCCCTCCCCCCCCTCCCCTCCCTCCCCCTCTCCCTCCCTCCCCCCCCTCCCCCCTCCCTCCCCCCCTCCTCCCCCTCCCCCCCCTCCCCTCCCCCCCCTCCTCCCCCCTCCCCTCCCCTCCCCCCTCCCTCCCCCCTCTCCCCCTCCCCCCCCTCCCTCCCTCCCCCCCCCCTCCCTCCTCCCCTCCCCTCTCCTCTCCCCCCTCCCTCCCTCCCCTCCCTCCTCCCCCTCCCTCCTCCCTCCCCTCCTCCCCCTCCCCCCCTCCCTCCCCTCCCCCCCTCTCTCCCCCTCCCCCCCCTCCTCCCCCCCTCCTCCCCCCCCCCTCCCCCTCCCCTCCTCCCCCCCTCCCCCTCCCCCCCCTCCCCTCCCCCCTCCCTCCCTCCTCCCCCCCTCCCCCCTCCCTCCCCCCTCTCCCTCCCCTCCCCTCCTCCCCCCCCCCTCCCTCCCCCCCTCCCTCCCTCCCTCCCTCCCACCTCCCCCCTCCCCCCCTCCTCCCCTCCTCCCCCCCCCCTCCCCCTCCTCCCTCCTCCCCTCCCCCTCCTCCCTCCCTCCCCTCCTCCCCTCCCTCCCTCCCCCTCCCCCTCCCCCCCTCTCCCCCTCCCCCCCTCCCTCCCTCCTCCTCCCCCCCTCCCCCTCCCCCCTCCCTCCCTCCCCCTCCCCTCCCCCCTCCCTCCCTCCCCTCCCCCTCCCTCCTCCCCTCCCCCCCCTCCCCCTCCCCCCTCTCCTCCTCCCCCCCACCCCCTCCCCCTCCTCCCCTCTCCCCCCCCTCCCTCCCCTCCCCTCCCCCTCTCCCCCCCTCCCCCCCCTCCCTCCCCCCCCCCTCCCCCCCCTCCCCCCTCCCCTCCCCCCTCCCCCCCCTCCTCCCCCTCCTCCCCCCCTCCCCCTCCTCCCCTCCCCTCCCCCTCTCCTCCCCCCTCCCCCTCCTCCCCCTCCTCCCCCTCCCCCCTCCCCCTCCTCTCCCCCCCTCCCCCCCCCCTCCTCCCCTCCCCCCCCTCCCCTCCCCCTCTCCCCCTCCTCCCCCTCCCCCCTCCCCCCCCTCCTCCCCCTCCCCTCCCCCTCCCCCCCTCCCCCTCCCCTCCCCCCCCTCCTCCCCTCCCTCCCCCCCCCTCCCTCCTCCCCCCTCCCCCTCCCTCCCCCCTCCCCTCCCTCCTCCCCTCCCCCCCTCCCCCTCCCCCCCTCCTCCCCCCCCCCTCCCTCCCCTCTCCCCCTCTCCCCCTCCCCTCCCTCCTCCCCCCCCCCTCCCCCTCCCTCCTCCCCCCCATCCCCTCCTCCCCCCTCCCTCTCCCCCCCTCTCCTCCTCCCCCCCTCCCCCCCCTCCCTCTCCTCTCCCTCCCCTCCCTCCCCCTCCCCCCTCCTCCTCCCCTCCCTCCCTCCCCCCCCCCTCCTCCCCTCCCCTCCCCCCTCCTCCCCCTCCCCTCCCCCTCCCCCTCCCCCTCCTCCCCTCCTCCCCCTCTCCCCTCCCCCCCTCCCCCCTCCCTCCCATCCCCCCCCTCCTCCCTCCCCCTCCCCTCTCCCTCCCCCTCCCCCTCCCCCCCTCTCCCTCCCTCCCTCCCCCCTCCCCTCCCTCCCCCCCCTCTCCCCATCCCCCTCCTCCCTCCCTCTCCCCCCCTCCCTCCTCCTCCCTCCTCCCCCTCCCCTCCCCTCCTCCCCCTCCCTCCCTCCCCTCCCCCCTCCCTCCCCCTCCCCTCTCCCCCCCCCCTCCCCCCCCTCCCTCCCTCCCTCCCCCTCCTCCCTCTCCCCCTCCCCCCTCCTCCCCCTCCTCCCCTCCCTCCCCCCCCTCCCTCCCCCATCCCCCTCCTCTCCCCTCCTCCCCCCTCCCCCTCCTCTCCCCCCCCCCTCCCCTCCCCCCCATCCTCCCCTCCCCTCCCCCCCCTCCCTCCCCTCCCTCCTCCCCTCCCCCTCCCCCCCCTCCCTCCCTCCTCCCCCCTCCTCTCCCCCCCTCCCCTCTCCCTCTCCCCCCCTCCTCCCCATCTCCCTCCCCTCCCCCCCCATCCCCCCTCCCCCCTCCTCCCCCCCCTCCACCTCCCCTCCCCCCTCCCTCCCCCTCCCTCCCTCCCCTCCCCCCCTCCTCTCCTCCCTCCTCCCCCCCTCCCCTCCCCCCTCCCCCCTCCCTCCTCCCCCCTCTCTCCCTCCCCCCCCTCCCTCTCCCCCCTCCCCTCTCCCTCCTCCCCCCTCCCCTCCCACTCCCCCCTCCCCCTCCTCCCCCCCCTCCCCTCTCCCCCCCCTCCCTCCTCCCTCCCCCCCCTCCCTCCCCCCTCCTCCTCTCTCCCTCCCTCTCCTCCCACCTCCCCCTCCCTCCCTCCCCCCTCCCCCCTCTCCTCCCCCTCCCCTCCCCCCCCTCCTCCCTCCCTCCCCCCCTCCCTCCCCCTCTCCCCTCCCCTCTCCCCTCCTCCCCCCTCCCCTCCCTCCTCCCCCTCCCCTCCCCTCCCCTCCCCCCCTCCCTCTCTCCCCCCCTCCTCCTCCCCCTCCCTCCCCCCTCCCCCCTCCCCTCCCCCCTCCCTCTCCCCTCCCCCATCCCTCCTCCCCCCCCTCCTCCCTCCCCTCCCTCCCCTCCCGCCTCCTCTCCCCTCCCCTCCCTCCTCCCCTCCCTCTCCCCCCCCTCCCTCCCCCCTCCCTCCCCTCTCCTCCCTCCCCCCCCTCCCTCTCTCCCCCTCCCCCCTCCCCTCTCTCCCTCCCCCTCTCCTCCCCTCCCCCCCACTCCCCCATCTCCCCCCCCTCCCCCCTCATCCCTCCTCCCCCCTCCCCCTCCCCCTCCCCCCCTCCCCCACTCCTCTCCCCTCCCCCCTCCTCCCCTCCCCTCCCCCCCCTCCCCCCTCCTCCCCCCTCTCCCCTCCTCTCCCCTCCCCCCTCCCCTCCCGCCCCTCCCATCCCCCTCCCTCTCCCCTCCCTCTCCCCCCTCCCCCTCCCCCTCTCCTCCCCCCTCCCCCCTCCTCCCCCTCGCCTCCCCCTCCCCCTCCCCCCACTCCCTCCTCCCCTCCCCCCCCCCCCTCCCCTCCCTCCCCCCTCCCCTCCCACCCCTCCCCCCTCCCCCCCCTCCCTCCCTCCCCACTCCCTCCCCTCCCCCTCCTTCCCCTCCTCCCCCCTCCCCCCCTCCATCTCCCCCTCCTCCCCCCTCCCTCCCCCCCCTCCCCCTCCCCCTCCCTCCCTCCCCTCCCTCCTCTCCCCTCCCCCCCCTCTCCTCCCCCCCTCCTCCCCTCCCTCCCCCTCCCCATCCCCCCCTCCCCTCCTCCCCCTCTCCCCCCCCTCCCGCCCCCTCCCCCCCCCCGCTCCCCCCCTCCCCTCCCCCCTCCCCCTCCCCCCCTCCCCCTCCCCTCTCCCCTCCTCCCTCCCCCCCTCTCCCCCTCCCCTCCCCTCCCCCTCACTCCCTCCTCCCACCCCCCTCCCCACTCTCCTCCCCCGTCTCCCCCTCTCCTCTCCCTCCCTCCCTCCTCTCCCCCTCCCTCCCCCTCCTCCCCTCCCATCCTCCCCTCCTCCCCTCCCCCCTCCCCTCCCTCTCCCCCTCACCCCCCTCCCCCCCTCCCCCCCCCTCCCTCCCCTCTCCCTCCCCTCCCCCCTCCCCCCTCCTCCCCCTCCCCCCCATCTCTCCCCTCCTCATCCCTCCCCCCCATCCCCCTCCCCCCCTCCTCCACCCTCCCCCCCACTCCTCCCCTCCTCCTCCCCCTCCCACCCCCTCCCTCCCTCCTCTCCCCTCTCCTCCCTCCCCTCCCCCCTCCCCTCCCCCTCCTCCCTCCCCTCTCTCTCCCCCTCCCCCTCCCCTCCTCCTCCCCTCCCTCCCTCTCCCCTCCCCACTCCCTCCCCCTCCCCCCCCCCTCCTCTCCCCTCCCCCCCTCCCCTCCCCCCTCCCTCCTCCCCCCTCCCCTCCCCTCCCTCCCCCCCTCCCTCCCTCACCCCTCCTCTCCCTCCTCACCCCCCTCCCCCCCTCCTCTCCCTCTCTCCCCCTCCCTCCTGCCCCCTCCCTCCCATCCTCTCCCTCCCTCCCTCTCCCTCTCCCTCCTCTCTCCCCCTCCTCCCTCCCTCCCATCCCCCATCTCCTCCCTCCTCTCCCCCCCTCCCCTCTCCTCCCTCGCCTCTCCTCCCCTCCCCCCTCCCCCCCTCCTCCTCCCCCTCGCCTCTCCTCCCTCCCCCCTCCTCCTCCTCCTCCCCCCCGCCCTCCCCCCTCCTCCCCTCCTCCCCTCCCGCCCCCTCCCCCTCACTCTCCTCCCCTCCTCCTCCCCCCCCTCCTTCCTTCCCTCCCCTCCCTCCTCCCACCTCCCCCCCCTCCCCCCTCTCTCTCCCCCCCCTCACCCCCTCCCTCCCCTCCCCCCCACTCCCCCTCTCCCCTCCCCCTCCTCTCCCATCCCCTCCCCCCACCCCCCCATCCCTCCCTCCCCTCCCCTCTCCTCTCCTCCCCCCTCCCTCCCCCCTCCCCCACCCCCCCTCTCATCCCTCCCCACTCGCCTCTCCTCTCCCTCACCCTCCCTCCCCCCTCTCCCTCCCTCCCCTCCCCCTCTCTCCTCTCCCCCCTCCCCCTCCCCCTCCCCCCTCTCTCCCCCTCCCCTCTCTCTCCCTCTCCCCCTCCTCACTCTCCCTCCATCCCCTCCCTCCCCCTCCTCCTCCTCCATCCCCCCTCTCCCCTCTCCCCTCACCCCCCTCCTCCCCACTCTCCACTCCTCCCCCTCCCCTCCTCTCCCTCCATCTCCCTCCCCCCCCTCATCCCCTCTCCCTCCCCCTCCCCCTCACTCCCCCCTCCCCTCTCCCCCTCCACCCTCTCCCCCTCCCCACCTCTCCATCCTCTCCTCTCCTCCCCTCTCCTCACTCCCCACCCCTCTCCCCCTCTCCCCCCTCCTCTCCCCTCCCTCTTCTCCTCCCCCTCTCCCCCTCCCTCTCTCCCTCTCTCACCCCCCACTCCCCCCCCCTCCCCCTCCCCCCTCTCCCCTCCCCCAGCCTCCCTCTCTCCCTCCCCCCGTATCCCCTCCCCGTCCCCCCCCCTCCCTCCTCTCCCCGCCTCCCTCTCCCTCCTCTCCCCTCTCCCCCCTCCTTCCCTTCTCCCCCCTCCCTCCCACTCCCTCTCACTCCTCCCTCTCTCTCCCACTCTCCCTCGCCCTCCCCTCCCCCCTCGCCTCCCTCCTCCTCCCCCACCCGCACTCTCTCTCCCCTCCTCCCCTCCTCCCACCTCCCCCCCATCCCCTCCCCTCTCTCTCCCCTCCCATCTCCCCCCTCCTCTCTCTCTCCTCCCCCTCTCACTCATCCTCTCCCCCCCCTCCCCCTCTCCTCCCCCCATCGTCCCCCTCTCCCCTCCTCCATCTCCCTCAGCTCTCTCTCCTTCCTCCTCCCTCCCTCTCCTCTCCGCCCCTCCCCTCACTCCTCTCCTCAGTCCTCATCTCTCCCCTCTCGCTCCCCTCGTCCCCCTCCTCTCCCCTCTCTCTCTCCGCTCCTCCCATCCCCCTCCTCTCACCTCCACCCTCCATCACCCCCCGCTCATCCTCTCCCCTCCCTCCTCCTCCCACCCCCACTCTCCCCCTCGCCCTCACCTTCTCCCTCCCCCACTCTCATCCACTCCCACCCCTCCTCCCCCGCTCCCGCCCTCCCCCTCATCTCCCCCCCCCCTCTCCCCTCCCCCCCCCCTCTCCCCTCCCCCCCCCCTCTCTCCCCCCCCCCTCCCACCCTCCCCCCCCTCTCCCCTCTCCTCCCCCCCCTCCCCCCCCTCCTCCTCTCCACCCCTCCCCCCCTCTCCCCCCCCTCCCCTCCCCCCCCCCTCTCTCTCCCCCCCTCCCCCCTCACCCCTCCCCTCTCCCCCCCCCTCTCCCCCCCCCTCCCCCCCCCCTCCCCCCCCTCCCACCCCCCCCCCTCCCCCCCCTCCTCTCCCCCCCTCCCCCCCCTCTCCCCCCCCCTCTCCCCCCCTCTCCCCCCCCCCTCCCCCCCCCCACCCCCTCCCCTCTCCCCCCCCCCTCTCCCCCCCCTCCTCTCCCCCCCTCTCCCCCCCCCTCTCCCCCCCTCTCCCCCCCCCCTCCCCCCCCCCTCTCCCCTCCCTCCCCTCTCCCCCCCCCCTCTCTCTCCCCCTCCCCCCCTCCCCCCCCCTCTCCCCCCCCCCTCCCCCCTCCCCCCCCTCTCTCTCTCCCCCCCTCCCCCCCCCCTCCCCCCCTCCCCCCGCCCCCCCCCCTCTCCCCCCCCCCTCTCCCCCCCCCCTCCCTCCCCCCCCTCCCCCCCCCCCCCCCCCCTCCCCCCCCCCTCTCCCCCCCTCCCCCCCTCTCTCCCCCCCTCCCCCCTCCCCCCCCTCTCCCCCCCCCCTCCCCCCCCCCTCTCTCTCTCTCCCCCCCCCCTCCCCCCCCCTCTCTCCCCTCCCCCCTCCCCCCCCCCTCTCCCCTCTCCCCCCCCTCTCCTCTCCCCCCCCCCTCTCCCTCCCCTCCCCCTCCCCCTCCCCCCCCCCCTCCCCCCCCCCTCCCCTCCCCTCTCCCCCCCCCTCCCCTCCCCCCCCTCTCCCCCCCCTCCCCCCCCCCTCCCCCCCCCCTCCTCCCCCCCCCCTCTCCCCCCCTCTCCTCTCCCCCTCTCCCCCCTCCCCCCCCTCCCCTCCCCCCCCCCTCCTCCTCTCCCCCCCCCTCCCCTCCTCCCCCCCCCTCCCCCTCTCTCTCCCCCCCTCCCCTCCCCCCTCCCCCCCTCCCCCCCCCCTCTCCTCTCTCCCTCCCACCCCTCTCCCCCCCCTCTCCCCCCCCTCCCCCCTCCCCTCTCCCCCCCCTCCCCTCCCCCCCCTCCCCTCCCCCCCCCCTCTCCCCCCCCCCTCTCCCCTCCCCCCCTCTCTCTCCCCCTCCCCCCCTCCCCCCCCCCTCCTCCCCCCCCTCCCTCTCCCCCCCCACCCCCTCTCCTCTCTCCCCCCCCTCTCCCCCCCCTCCCCCCTCCCCCCCCCCTCCCTCCCCCCCCTCTCCCCCCCCTCCCCCCCCTCCCCCCTCTCCCCCCCCCCTCCCCCCCCCCTCCCCCCCCCCTCTCTCCCCCCCCCCTCTCCCCCCTCTCCCCCCTCCCCCCCCCCTCCCCCCCCACCCCCCCCCCTCCCCCCCCCCTCTCTCTCCCCCCCTCTCCCCTCCCCCTCCCCCCTCCCCCCCCCTCCCCCTCCCCCCCCCCTCCCCCCCCCCTCTCCCCCCCTCCCCTCCCTCTCCCCCCCCTCCCCCTCCCCCCCTCTCTCCCCCCCCTCCCCCCCCCCTCCCCCCCCTCCCCCCCCCCTCTCCCCCCCTCCCCCCCCTCCCCCCCCCCTCCCCCCTCCCCCCCCTCTCCCCCTCCCCCCCCTCCCCTCTCTCCCCCCCCTCCCCCCCCTCCCCCCCTCCCCCCCCTCCCCCCCCTCCCCCCTCTCTCTCCCCCTCTCCCCTCCCCCCCCCCTCCCCCCCCTCTCTCCCCCCCCCCTCCCCCCCCTCCCCCCCCCCTCCTCCCCCCCCTCCCCCCCCCCTCCCCCTCCCCCCCCCCTCCCCCCCCCCTCCCCCCCCCTCCCCCCCTCCCCCCCCCTCCCCCCTCTCCCCCCCTCCCTCTCTCTCTCTCCCCCCCCTCCCCCCTCCCCCCCCTCCCCCCCCCCTCCCCCCCCTCTCCCCCCCCCTCCCCCCCCTCTCCCCCCCCTCCCCCCCCCCTCCCCCCCTCCCCCCCCCCTCCCCTCTCCCCCTCTCCCCCCCCTCCTCCCCCTCCCCCCCCCCTCCCCCCCTCTCTCCCTCCTCCCCCCTCTCCCCCCTCCCCCCCTCTCCCCCCCCTCCCCCCCTCCCCCCCCCCTCTCCCCCCCTCCCCCTCCCCCCTCTCCCCCCCCCCTCCCCCTCCCCCCCCCCTCCCCCCCCCCTCCCCCCCCCCTCCCCTCTCCCCCCCTCCTCCCCCCCTCTCTCGCCCCTCCTCTCTCCCCCCTCTCTCTCCCCCCCCCCCTCCCCCCCCTCTCCCCCCCTCCCCCCTCTCCCCCCCTCTCCCCCCCCCCTCTCTCCCCCCCCCTCCCCCCCTCCCCCCCCCCTCCCCCCTCCTCCCCCCCCTCTCCCCCCCCCCTCCCCCCCCTCCCCCCCTCTCTCCCCCCCCTCTCCCCTCTCCTCTCTCTCTCTCCTCTCCCCCCCCTCCCCCCCCTCCCCCCCCTCTCCCCCCCTCTCCCCCCCCTCTCTCCTCTCCTCCCCCTCCCCCCCTCTCCCCCTCCCCCCCCTCCCCCCTCCCCCCCCTCCCCCCCCTCCCCCCTCTCCCCCCCTCCCCCCCCCCTCCCCCCCTCTCTCTCTCCCCCCCCTCCCCCCCCTCCCCCCCTCCCCCTCCCCCCCCTCCCTCCCCCTCCCCCCCCTCTCCCCCTCTCCCCCCCCTCCCCCCCCCCTCTCCCCCCCCCCTCCCCCCCCCCTCCCCCTCCCCCCCCTCCCCCCCCTCCCCCCCCTCTCCCCTCCCCCCCCTCTCCCCCCCCTCTCCCCCCCCCCTCTCCTCCCCCTCTCCCCCCCCTCTCCCCTCTCCCCCCCCCCTCCCCTCCCCCCCCTCTCTCCCCCCTCCCCCCCCCCTCCCCCCCTCCCCCCCCCCTCTCCCCCCCCCTCCCCCCTCCCCTCTCTCTCTCCCCCCCCTCCCCCCCCCCTCTCTCCCCCCCCCCTCCTCCCCCTCCCCCCCTCCCCCTCTCCCCCCCCTCCCCCCCCTCTCCCCCCCCCTCTCCTCCTCTCCCCCCCTCCCCCCCCTCCCCCCCCTCCCCCCCCCCTCCCCCTCTCCCCCCCCCCTCTCTCCCCCCCCTCCCCCCCTCCCCCCCCCCTCCCCCCCCCTCCCCCCCCCCTCCCCTCCCCTCTCTCCCCCCCCCCTCCCCCCCCCCTCTCTCTCCCCCCCTCCCCCCCTCCCCCCCCTCCCCCTCCTCCCCCCCCCCTCCCCCCCCCCTCCCCCCCCTCCCCCTCTCCTCCCCTCCCCCCCCTCCCCCCCCCCTCCCCCCCCCTCCCTCTCCCCCCCTCCCCTCTCCCCCCCTCTCTCTCTCTCCCTCTCTCCCCCTCCCCCCCCCCTCCCCTCTCCCCCCCCTCTCTCCCCCCCCCTCCCCCCCTCTCCCCCCCCTCCCCCCTCCCCCTCCCCCCCTCCCCCCCCTCTCCCCCCCCTCCCCCCCCCTCTCCCCCCCCCCTCCCCCCCCCCTCCCCCCTCCCCTCCCCCCCCCCTCTCCCCCCCCTCCCCCCCCTCCCCCTCTCCCCCCCCTCCTCCCCCCCTCCTCTCTCTCTCCCCCCCCTCTCCCCCCTCTCCCTCCCCTCTCCCCCCCCCCTCCCCCCCCCCTCCCCCTCCCCCCCCTCCCTCCCCCCCCCCTCCCCCTCCCCCCCCCCTCTCTCCCTCCCCCCCCCCTCCCCCCCCCCTCCCTCTCTCTCCCCCCCCTCCCCCCCCTCCCCCCCCTCCCCCCCCCCTCCCCTCCTCTCCCCCTCCCCCCCCTCACCCCCCTCCCCCCCTCCCCCCCCCCTCCCCCCCTCTCTCTCCCCCTCCCCCCCCTCCTCCCCCCCCCCTCTCCCCCTCTCCCCCCCTCTCCCCCCTCTCCCTCCCTCCCCCCCCCCTCTCCCCCCTCCCCCCCTCTCCCCCCCCCCTCCCCTCCCCCCCTCTCCCTCTCCCCCCCCCCTCCCCCCTCCCCCCTCCCCCTCCCCCCTCCCCCCCCCCTCCCCCCCCCCTCCCCTCCCCCCCCCCTCCCCCCTCTCTCCCCCCCCCCTCCCCCCCCCCTCCCCCCCCCCTCCCCCCCCCCTCCCCCCCCCCTCTCTCTCTCCCCCCCTCCCCCCCTCTCTCCCCCCCCCCTCCCCCCTCCTCCCCTCTCCTCCCCCCCCTCTCCCCCCCCTCCCCCCCCCCTCCTCCCCCCCCCCTCCCCCCCCTCCCCCCTCCCCCCTCCTCCTCCCCCCCCCCTCTCCCTCTCTCCCCCTCTCTCCCCCTCTCTCCCCCCCCCTCTCCCCTCTCCCCCCCTCTCCCCCCCTCCTCCCCCTCTCCCCTCCCCCCCCCCTCCCCCCCCTCCCCCCCCCTCTCCCCCCTCTCCCCCCCCTCCCCCCCCCCTCCCCCCCCCCTCTCCCCCCCCTCTCTCTCCCCCCCCCCCCTCCCCTCCTCTCCCCCCCCCTCCCCCCCTCCCCCCTCCCCCCCCCCTCCCCCTCTCCTCCCCCCCCTCCTCCCCCCCCTCCCCTCCCCCCCCCCTCCCCCCCCTCCCCCCCCTCCCCTCCCCCCCCTCCCCCCCTCCCCCCCCCCTCCCCCCTCCCCCCTCCCCTCCCCCCCCCTCCCCCCCCTCCCCCCCTCCCCCTCCCTCCCCCCCCTCCTCTCTCCCCTCCCCCTCCCCCCCCCCTCTCCCCTCTCCCCCCCCTCCCCCTCCCCCCTCCCTCCCCTCTCTCTCTCCCCCTCCCCCCCTCCCCCCCTCTCCCCCCCTCCCCCCTCTCCCTCCTCCCCCCCCTCCCCCCTCCCCCCCCCCTCCCCTCCCCCCCCCCTCTCCCCCCCTCCCCCCTCCCCTCCCCCCCCCCTCCCCCCCCTCCCCCCCCCTCCCCCCTCCCCCCCCCTCCCTCCCCCCCCTCCCCTCCCCCCCCTCCCCCTCCCCCCTCCCCTCCTCCCCCCCCTCCCCCCTCCCCCCCTCTCCCCCCCCTCCCCTCCCTCCCCCCTCCCCCCCCCCTCCCCCCCTCCCCCCCTCCCCCCCCTCCCCCTCCCCCCCCCCTCTCCCCCTCCCCCCCTCCCCCCCTCCCCCCCTCCCCCCCCCCTCTCCCCCCCCTCCCCTCTCCCCCCCCTCCCTCTCCCTCCCCCCCTCCCCCCTCCCCTCTCTCTCCCCTCCCTCTCCCCCCCTCCCCCTCCCCCCCCTCCCCCCCTCCCCCCCCCCTCCCCTCCCCCTCCCCCTCCCTCCCCCCCCCCTCCCCCTCCCCCCCCTCCCCCTCCCCTCCCCCTCCCCCTCTCCCCCCCCTCCCCCCCCCCTCCCCCCCCCCTCCCCCCTCCCTCCCCCCCCCCTCCCCCCTCCTCCCCTCCCCCCCCTCCCCCTCCCCCCCCCCTCTCCCCCTCCCCCCCCTCCCCCCTCCCCCCCCTCCCCCCTCTCCCCCCCCCCTCCCCCTCCCCCCCCCCTCCCCCCCCTCCCCCCCTCTCCCCCCTCCCCCCCTCCCCCCCTCCCCCCCCCTCCCCCCCCCCTCCCCCTCTCCCTCCCCCCCCCCTCCCCCCCCCCTCCCTCCCCCCCCTCCCCCTCTCCCCTCCCCCCCCCCTCCCCCCCTCCCCCCTCCTCCCCCCCCCCTCCCCCCCCTCCCCCCCTCCCTCTCTCTCCTCCCCCCCCTCTCCCTCTCCCCCCCTCCCCCCCCCCTCCCCCTCCCCCCCCTCCCCTCCCCCCTCCCCCCCTCCCCCCCCTCCCCCCCTCTCCCCCCCTCCCCCCCTCCCCTCCCTCCCCTCCCTCCCCCCCCTCCCCCCTCTCCCTCCCCCCCCTCCCCCCCCCCTCCCCCCCCCCTCTCCCCCTCCCCCCCTCCCCCCTCCCCCCCCCTCCCCCCCTCTCCCCCTCCCCCCCCCCTCCCTCTCCCCCCTCTCCCCCCCTCCCTCCCCCCCCCCTCCCCCCCCTCCCCCTCCCCCCCCCCTCCCCCCCCCTCCTCCCCCCCCCCTCCCCCCCCCCTCCCCCCCCTCTCCCCTCCCCCCCTCCCCCCCCCTCTCCCCCCCCTCCCCCCTCCCTCCCCTCCCCCCCCTCCCCCCTCCCCCTCCCCCCTCCCTCCCTCCCCCCCCTCCCCCCCCTCCCCCTCCCCCCCCCCTCCCCTCTCCCCCCCTCCTCCTCCCCCCCTCCCCCCCCTCTCCCCCCCCCCTCCCTCCCCCTCCCCCCCCCCTCCCCCCCTCCCCCCCCCCTCCCCTCCCCCCCCTCCCCCCCCCCTCCCCCTCCCCCCCCCCCCCTCCCCCCCCTCCCCCCCTCCCCCTCCCTCCCCCTCCCCCCTCCCCCTCCCCCCCCTCCCCCTCCCCCCCTCCCCCCCCCCTCCCCCCCTCCCCCCCTCCCTCCCCCCCCCCTCCCCTCCCCCCCCCCTCCCCCCCCTCCCCCCCTCCCCCCCCTCCCCCTCCTCCCCCTCCCCCCCCCCTCCCCCTCCCCCTCCTCCCCTCCCTCTCCCCCCCCCCTCCCCCCCTCCCCCTCCCCCCCCCCTCCCCCTCCCCCCCCTCCCCCCCCTCCCCCCCCTCCCCCTCCCCCCCCCCTCTCCCCCTCCTCCCCCCCCCCTCCCCCCCCTCCCCCCCCTCCCCTCCCCCCCCTCCCCCCCCCCTCCCCCCCCTCCCCCCCCCCTCCCTCCCCCTCCCCCCCCTCCCCTCCCCCCCCTCCCCCCCCTCCCCCCCCTCCCTCCCCCCCCCTCCCCCCCTCCCCCCCCCCTCCCCCCCTCTCCTCCCCTCCCCCCCCCCTCTCCCTCCCCCCTCCCCCCCCTCCCCCTCCCCCCCCCCTCCCCCCTCTCCCCCCCTCCCCCCTCCCTCCCCCCCTCCCCCCCTCCCCCCCCTCCCCCTCCCCCCCCTCCCCTCCCTCCCCCCCTCCCCTCCCCCCCCCCTCCCTCCCCCCCCTCTCCCTCCCCCCTCCCCCCCCCCTCCCCCCCCTCCCCCCCCCCTCTCCCCCTCCCTCCCCCCCCCCTCCCTCCCCCCCCTCCCCCCCTCCCCCCCCTCCCCCCCTCCCCTCTCCCCCTCCCCCCCCTCCCCCCTCCCCCCCTCTCCCCCCCCCCTCCCCCCCTCCCCCCCCTCCCCCCCCCTCCCCCCTCCCCCCCCTCCCTCCCCTCCTCCCCCCTCCCCCCCCTCCCCCCTCCCCCCCTCCCCCTCTCCCCCTCCCCCCCCTCCCCTCCCCCTCCCTCCCCCCCTCCCCCCCCCCTCCCTCCCCTCCCCTCTCCCCCCCTCCCTCTCCCCCCTCCCCCTCCCCCCCCTCCCCCCCCCCTCCCCTCTCTCTCCCCCCCCTCCCCCCTCCCCCCCCTCCCCTCCCCCTCCCCCCTCCCCCCTCCCCCCTCCCTCCCCTCCCCCCCCTCCTCCCCCTCTCCCTCCCCCCCCTCCTCCCCCTCCCCTCCCCCCCCTCCCCCCCCTCCCCTCTCCCCCCTCCCCTCCCCCCCCCCTCCCCTCCCCCCTCCCTCCCTCCCCCCCCCCTCCCCTCCCCCTCTCCCCCCTCCCCCCCCTCCCCCCCTCCCCCCCTCCCTCCCCCCCCCCTCCCCCCCCCCTCCCCCCCTCCCCCCCCTCCCCCCCCTCCCCCCCTCCCCCCTCTCCCTCCCCCCCCTCCCCCCCCTCCCCCCCCCCTCCCCCCCCCCTCCCTCCCCCCCCCTCCCCCCCCTCCCCCCCTCCCTCCCCCCCCTCCCCCATCTCTCTCCCCCCCCTCCCTCCCTCCCCCCCCCCTCCCCCCCCTCCCCCTCCCCTCCCCTCCCCCTCTCCCCCCCCCCTCCCTCCCCCCTCCCCCCCCTCCCTCCCCCTCTCCCTCCCCCTCCCCTCCTCCCCCCCCTCCCCCCCCTCCCCCCCCCCTCCCCCCCCTCTCTCCCCCTCCTCCCCCCTCCCCCCCTCCCCTCCCCCCCCTCCCCCCCCCTCCCCCCCCCCTCCTCCCCCCCTCCCCCCCCCCTCTCCCCCCCTCCCCCCCCTCCCCCCTCCCCCCTCTCCCCCCCCCCTCCCCCCCTCCCCCTCTCCCCCCCTCTCCCCCCCCCCATCCCCCCCCCCTCCCCCCCCTCCCCTCCCCCCCTCCCCCTCCCCTCCCCCCCCCCTCCCCCCCCCCTCTCCCTCCCCCTCCCCCCCCTCCCCTCCCCCCTCCCCCCCCTCCCCCCTCCCCCCCCCCTCTCCCCCTCCCCCCCCCCTCCCCCCCCTCCCCCCCTCCCTCCCCCCCCTCTCCCCCTCCCTCTCCCCCCCCTCCCTCCCCCCCTCCCCCCCCTCCCCTCCCCCCCCTCCCCTCTCCCCCCCCCCTCCCCCCCCCCTCCCCCCCCTCCCCCTCCCCCCCCTCCCCCCCCCCTCCCCCCTCCTCCCCCCTCCCTCCCCCCCCCTCCCCCTCCCCCCCCTCCCCTCCCCCCCTCCTCCCCCCTCCCCCCCCTCCCTCCCCCCCCTCCCCCCCCTCCCCCCCCTCCCTCCCCCTCCCCCCCCCCTCCTCTCCCCCTCTCCCCCCCTCCCCCTCCCCCCCCTCCCCCCCCTCCCTCCCCCTCCCCCCCCTCCCCCTCCCCCTCTCCCCCCCCCCTCCCCCCCCTCCCCCCCCTCCCCTCCCCCCCTCTCTCTCCTCCTCCCCCCCTCCCCCCCTCCCCCCCCTCCCCCCCTCCCCTCTCCCCCTCTCCCCCCTCTCCCTCCCCCCCTCCCTCCCCCTCCCCCTCTCCCCCCTCCCCCCCCCCTCCCCCCCCTCCCCCCCCTCCCCCCCCCCTCCCCTCCCCCTCCCCCCCCCTCCTCTCCCCCTCCCCCCTCCCCTCCTCCCCCCCCCCTCCCCCCCCTCCCCCCTCCCTCCCCCCCCCTCCCCCCCCTCTCCCCTCCTCCCCCCCTCCCCCCCCTCCCCCCCCTCCCCCCCCTCCCCCCCTCCCTCCCCCCCCTCCCCCCCTCCTCCCCCTCCCCTCCCCCCTCCCCCCCTCCCCCCCTCCCCCCCCCCTCCTCCCCCCCCTCCCCCCTCCCCTCTCCCCCTCCCCCCCTCCCCCCCCTCTCCCCCTCCCCCCCTCCCCCTCCCCCCCCACCCCCCCCTCCCCCTCTCCTCCCCCCCCTCCCCTCCCCCCTCCCCCCCCCCTCCCCCTCCCCCCCTCCCTCCCCCCCCCCTCCCCCTCCCCCTCCCACCCCCCCCCCTCCCCCTCCTCCCCCCCTCCCCCCCTCCCTCTCCCCCCCCCCTCCTCCCCCCCCCTCCCCCCTCCCCCACTCCCCCCCCTCCCCCCCCTCCCCCCCTCCCCCTCCCCCCCCTCCCCCTCTCCCCCTCTCCCCCCCTCCCCCCCCTCCCCCTCCCCCCCCCCTCCCCCCCCCCTCCCTCCCCCCCTCCCCCCCACTCCCCCCCTCCCCCCCCTCCCCCCTCCCCCCCTCCCCCCCTCCCCTCTCCCCCCCCCTCTCCCCCTCTCCCCCCTCCCCCCCCTCCCCCCCCTCCCCCCCCTCTCCCCCCCCCCTCCCTCTCCCCCCCCTCCCCCCTCCCCTCCCCCCCTCCCCCCCTCTCCCCTCTCCCCCCCCTCCCCCCCCTCCCCTCCCCCTCCCCCCCCCCTCCCCTCCCCCCCCTCCCCTCCCCCCCTCCCCCCCCCCTCTCCCCCCCCTCCCCCCCCCCTCCCTCCCCCCCCCCTCCCCCCCCCCTCCCCCCCCCCTCCCCCTCCCCCCCCCTCCCCCCCCCTCCTCTCCCCCCCTCTCCCCCCCCCCTCCCCTCCCCCCTCCCCCCCCCCTCCCCCCCCTCCCCCCCCCCTCCCCCCCTCCCCCCCTCCCCCCCCCCTCCCCCCCCCCTCCCCCCCCTCCCCCCCCTCCCCTCCCCCCCTCCCCCCCCCTCCCCCCCCCCTCCCCCCCTCCCCCCCCTCCCCCCTCCCTCCCCCTCCCCCCCCCCTCCCCCCTCCCTCCCCCCCCCCTCCCCCCCCCTCTCCCCCCTCCCCCCCCTCCCCCCTCTCCCCCCCCCCTCCCCCCCCTCCCCCCCTCTCCCCTCTCTCTCCCCCCCCTCCCCCCCCCCTCCCCCCCCTCCCCCCCCTCCCCCCCTCCCCCCCCTCCCCTCCCCTCCCCTCCCCCCTCCCCCCCTCTCTCCCCCCCCCCTCCCCTCCCCCCTCCCCCCCTCCCTCCCCCCCTCTCCCCCCCCCCACCCCCCCCTCCCTCCCCTCTCTCTCCCCCCCCCCTCCCCCTCCCCTCCCCTCTCCCCCTCTCCCCTCCCCCTCCCCCTCCCCCCCCCCTCTCCCCCACCCCCCCCTCCCCTCCCCTCCCCCCTCTCCCCCCCCTCCCCCCCCCCTCTCCCCCCCTCCTCCCCCTCCCCCCCCCTCCCCCTCCCCCCCCTCCCCCCCCCCTCCCCCCTCTCCCCTCCCTCCCCCCTCTCCCCCCCCCCTCCCCCCCCTCCCTCCTCCCCCCCCTCCCCCTCCCTCTCCCCCCCCCTCCCCCTCCCCCCTCCCCCCCCCCTCTCCCCCCCCCCTCTCCCCCCCCTCTCCCCCCCTCTCCCCCCTCCTCTCCCCCCCTCCCCCCCCCCTCCCCCTCCCTCCCCTCCCCCTCCCCCTCTCCCCCTCCCCCCCCCCTCTCCCCCCCCTCCCCCTCCCCCCCCCCTCCTCCCCCCCCTCCCCCCCCCCTCCCCCCCCTCCCCTCCCCCTCCCCCCCCTCCCCCCCTCCTCCCCCCCCCCTCCCCTCCCCCCCTCCCCCTCCCCCCCCCCTCCCCCCCCTCCCCTCCCCTCCCCCCTCCCCCTCCCCCCCCCCTCCCCCGCCCCCCCTCCCTCCCCTCCCCCCCTCTCCCTCCCCCCCTCCCCCTCCCCCCCTCCCCCCCCCCTCTCCCCCTCTCCCCCCCCCCTCCCCCCTCCCCCCCCCCTCCCCCCTCCCTCTCCCCCTCCCCCCCCCCTCCCCCCCCTCCCCCCTCCCCCCCCCCTCCCCCCCTCCTCCCCCCCCCCTCCCCTCCCCCCTCCCCTCCCCCCCCCCTCCCCCCCTCTCCCCCCACCCCCCTCCCCCCCCCCTCTCCCCCCTCCCCTCCCCCCCCTCCCCCCCCTCCCCCCCCTCCCCCCCCTCCCCCTCCCCCCCTCCCCCCCCTCCCCCCCCTCCCCTCCCCCCCCTCCCCCCCTCCCCCCCCCCTCCCCCCCTCCCCCCCTCCCCCCTCCCCCTCCCCCCCTCCCCCCCCCCTCTCCCTCCCCTCTCCCCCTCCCCCCTCCCCCCCTCCCCTCCCCCCCCTCCCCCTCCCCCCCCTCCCCCCCCCCTCCCCCCCCCCTCCCCCCTCCCCTCCCTCCCCCCCCCCTCCCTCCCCCCCCCCTCCTCTCCCCCCCCTCCTCTCCCCCCTCTCCCCCCCCTCTCCCCCTCCCCCCCTCCCCCCCCTCCCCTCCCCTCCCCCCCCCTCCCCTCCCCCCCTCTCCTCCCCCCCCCCTCCCCCCCCTCCCCCCCCTCCCCCCCCCCTCCCCCCCTCCCCCCCCCCTCCCCCCCCTCCCCCCTCCTCCCCCCCCTCCCCCCCCCTCCCCTCTCCTCCCCTCCCCCCCCCCTCCCCCTCCCCCCCCCCTCCCTCCCTCCCCCCTCCCCTCCCCCCCTCCCCCCCCTCCCCTCCCCCCCTCCCCTCCCCCCCTCCCCCCCCTCCCCCCCTCCCCCCCTCCCCTCCCCCCCCCCTCCCCCTCCCCTCCCCCCCCTCCCCCCCCCCTCCCCCCCCCCTCCCCTCCCCTCCCCCCCCCCTCCCCCCCCTCCCCCCTCCCCCCTCCCCCTCTCTCTCTCCCCCCCCTCCCCCTCCCCCCCCTCCCCCCCCTCCCCCCCCCCTCTCCCTCCCCCCTCCCCCCCCTCCCCCCCCTCCCCTCCCCCCCCCTCCCCCCTCCCCCCCCCCTCTCCCCTCCCCCCCCCCTCCCACCCTCCCCCCCCTCCCCCTCCCCCCCCTCCCCTCCCTCCCCCCCCCCTCCCCTCTCCCTCCCCCCCCCCTCCCCCCCCTCTCCCTCTCCCCTCTCCCCCCCCCCTCTCCCCTCCCCACCCCCCCCTCCCCTCCCTCCCCCCCCTCCCCCCCCTCCCTCCCCCCCCCCTCTCTCTCCTCTCCCCCCCCTCCCCCCCCTCCCCCCTCCCTCTCCCCTCCCCCCTCCCCCCCCTCTCCCCCCCCCCTCCCCTCCCTCCCCCCCTCCCCCCCCTCCCCCCTCCCCCCCCCTCCCCCCTCCCCCCCCTCCCCTCCCCCTCCCACCCCCCCCCCTCCCCCTCTCCCCCCCTCCCCCCCCTCCCCTCCCCCCCCCCTCTCCCCCTCCCCCCCTCTCCCCCCTCCCCCCCTCTCCCCTCCCCCTCTCCCCTCCCCCTCCCCCCTCCCCCCCCCTCCCCCTCTCCCCCCCTCCCCCCCCTCCTCCCCCCCCCCTCTCCCCCCCCTCCCCCCCCTCCCCCTCCCCCCTCCCCCTCCCCCCTCTCCCTCCCCCTCCCCCTCCCCCCCCCCTCCCCCCCTCCCCCCCCTCCCCCCCTCTCCCTCCCCCCCTCCCCCCCCCCTCCCTCCTCCCCCCCTCCCCCCTCTCTCTCCCCCTCCCCCCATCCCTCTCCCCCCCCTCCCCCCTCCCCCCTCCCCTCCCTCCCCCCCCTCTCCCCCTCCCTCCCCCCTCCCCCTCCCCCTCTCCCCCCCCCTCCCCCGCCCCCCTCCCTCCTCCCCTCCCCCTCCCCTCCCCCCCCCCTCTCCCTCCCCCCCTCCCCCCCCTCCCCCTCCCCCCCCTCCCCTCCCCCCCCTCCTCCTCCCCCCCCTCCCCCTCCCCCTCCTCCCTCCCCCCTCCCCTCCCCCCCCTCCCCTCCCCCCCCTCCCCCTCCTCCCCCCCTCCCTCTCCCCCCCTCCTCCCCCTCCCCCCCCTCTCCCCCTCCCCCCTCCCTCTCCCCCCTCCCCCCTCCCCTCCCCCCCCTCGCCCCTCCTCCCCCCCCTCCCTCCCCCCTCCCCCCCTCCTCCCCCCCTCCTCCTCCCCTCCCTCCCTCCCTCCCCCCCCTCCCCCTCCCCTCCCTCCCCCTCCCTCCCCCCCCTCCCCCCCTCCCCTCCTCCCTCTCCTCCCCTCCCCCCCCTCCCCCTCCCTCCTCCCCCTCCCTCCCCTCCCCTCTCTCTCCCCTCCTCCCCCTCCCCTCCCCCCCCTCTCCCTCTCCCCCCCCTCCCTCCCCCCCCTCCCTCCTCCCCCTCCTCCCCCTCCCCTCCCCCTCCTCTCCCTCCCCCCCTCCCCCCCCTCCCCTCCCCTCCCCCCCTCCCCCCCTCCCCCCCCCCTCCCCCTCCTCCCCTCCCCCCCCCCTCCCCCCTCCCCCTCCCCCCCTCTCCCCTCCACCCCCTCTCCCCCCTCCCTCCCTCCTCCCCCCATCCCCTCTCCTCTCCCCCCCTCCCCCCCCTCCTCCTCCCCCCCCTCCTCCCCCCCTCCTCCCCCCTCCCCTCCTCCTCCCTCCTCTCTCTCCCTCCCCTCTCCCCCCCCTCCTCCCCCCCCTCCCTCCTCCCCCCTCCCCTCCCCCTCTCCCCCTCCCCTCCCCCTCCTCCCCCCTCCCCCTCCCCCCTCCCCTCCCCTCCCCCCATCCCCCTCCCCCCTCCCCCCTCCCCCCCCCCTCCCCCCTCCTCCCCTCCTCCCCCCCCCCTCCCCTCCCTCCCCCCCCCCTCCTCCCCCTCCCCCCTCCCCCTCCCTCCCCCCTCCTCTCCCCCCCTCCCCCTCCCCCTCCCTCTCCCCCATCTCCTCCCCCCCCCCTCCCCCCTCCCCCCTCCCCCTCCTCCCCTCCCTCCCCCCTCCCCCCTCCCCTCTCCCCTCCCCCCCCTCCTCCCCCTCTCCCTCCCCCCTCCCCCCCCTCCCTCCCCTCCCTCCTCCCCCCTCCCCCCCTCCCCTCTCCCCCCCCTCCCTCCCCCTCCTCCCCCCCCCTCCCTCCCCCCCTCTCCCCCCCCTCTCCCCCCCCTCCCCCCTCCTCCCTCCCCCCCCTCCCCCTCCCTCCCCCCTCCCCCCTCCCTCCCCCCCCTCCCCCCTCCCTCTCTCTCTCCCTCCCCTCCCCCCCTCTCCCTCCCCTCCTCCCGCCCCTCCCCCCTCCCCCTCCCCCCCTCCTCCCCCTCTCCCTCCTCCCTCCCCTCCTCCTCTCCCCTCCCCCCCTCCTCCCCCCCTCCCCCCCTCCTCCCCCCTCCCCCCCTCCCCCCTCTCTCCCTCCCCCCTCCTCCCCCCCTCCCCCCCTCCCTCCCCCCTCCCTCCCTCTCCCCCCCCCCTCCCCCCTCCCCCCTCCTCCCCCCCCTCTCCCCTCCCCCTCCTCCCCCCTCCCCTCTCCCCTCCCCCCCTCCCTCCCCCCCTCCTCCCCCTCCCCCCCCTCCCCCTCCCCCTCTCCCCCTCCCCCTCCCCTCCCCCCCCCCTCCTCCCCCTCCCTCCCCCCCCTCCCTCCTCCCCCTCCCCCCTCCTCCCCCCCCTCCCCTCCCCCCTCCCCCTCCCCTCCTCCCCCTCCCTCCCCCCCCTCTCCCTCCCTCCCCCCCTCCCCCCTCCCCCCCTCCCCTCCCTCCCCCTCCCTCCTCCCCTCCCCCCCCCCTCCCCCTCCCCTCCCTCCCCCCCCTCCCTCTCCCCCCCTCCTCCCCCCCTCCCTCCTCCCTCTCCCCCCTCCCCCCCCCCTCCCCTCCCCCCCCTCCCTCCCCCTCCCTCCCCTCCCCTCCCCCTCCCCTCCTCCCCCCCTCCCCCTCTCCCCTCCCTCCTCCCCCCTCCTCCCTCCCCCCCTCCCCTCCCCCTCTCTCCCTCCCCCTCCTCCCCCCCTCCCCCCTCCCCCCCTCCCCCCTCCTCCCCCCCTCCCCCTCTCTCCCCCCCCTCCCCTCCCCTCCCCCTCCCTCCCCCCCCTCCTCCCCCTCCCCTCCCCCCTCCCCCTCCCCCCCTCCCCCCCTCCCCTCTCCCTCCTCCCTCCCCCCTCCCCCCCTCCCTCCCCCCCCTCCCTCTCTCCCCCTCCCCTCTCTCTCTCCCCCCTCCTCCCCCCCCTCCCTCCCCCCCTCCCCCCTCCTCCCTCCCCTCCCTCTCCCTCCCCCCCCTCCCCCTCCCCCCCTCCCCCTCCCCCCCTCCTCCCCCTCCCCCTCCTCCCCCCTCCCCCCCCTCCTCCCCCTCCCCCCCTCCTCCCTCCCCCCTCCCCCCCCCCTCCTCCCCTCCCCCCCTCCCCTCCCCCCCTCCCCCCTCCTCCCCCCCCTCCATCCCTCCTCCCCCCTCCCCCCTCCCTCTCCCCCCCCTCCTCCCCCCCCTCCCCCCTCCCCCCCTCCCCTCCTCCCCCCCTCCCCCCCTCCCCCTCCCCCCCTCCATCCCCCCTCCCCCCTCCCCTCTCCCCTCCTCTCCCCTCCCCCCCCTCTCCCCCTCCCCCTCCCCCTCCTCCCCCCCTCCCGCCCTCCTCCCCCCTCCCCCCTCCCCTCTCCCTCCCCCCCCTCTCCCCTCCTCCCTCCTCTCCCCCTCCTCCTCCCCCCCCTCCTCCCCTCCCCACCCCCTCCCCTCTCCCCCTCCCCCCCTCCCCCTCCTCCCCCCTCTCTCCCCCCCTCTCCCCTCCCCTCCCCCCCTCCCCCCTCCCCCCCCTCCCCTCCCCCTCCCCCCCCTCCCCCCCCTCCCTCCCCCTCCCCTCCCCCCCTCCTCCCCCCTCCCCTCCCCCTCCCCCCCTCCCCCTCCCCCTCCCCCCCTCCCCCCCTCCCCCCCTCCCTCCCCCTCCCGCCTCCCCTCCCCCCCCCCTCCCTCCCCCCTCCCCTCCCTCCCCCCCCCTCCCCTCCTCTCCCCTCCCCCCCCTCCCTCCCCCCTCCCCCTCCCCTCCCCCTCCCTCCTCCCTCCCTCCCTCCCCCCCTCCCCTCCCCCCCCTCCCTCCCCCCTCCCCTCTCCCCCCCTCCCCTCCCCCTCCCCCCTCTCCCCCCCTCCTCCCCTCCCCTCTCCCCCTCCCCCCCCTCCCCCCCCTCCCCCCCTCCCCCTCCTCCCCCCCTCCCCCCCCTCCCTCCCCTCCTCCCCCTCCCCCCCCCCTCCCTCCCCTCCCCCCCCCCTCCCCCCTCCCCCCTCCCCCCCCCCTCCCCCCCTCCCCTCCCCTCCCCCCCTCCCCCCTCCTCCCCCTCTCCCCCCCTCCCCCCTCCCCCCCCTCCCCTCTCCCCCCTCCCCCTCCCTCCCCCCCTCCCCTCCCCCCCCTCCCCCCTCCCCTCTCCCCCCTCCCCCTCCCCCCCTCCTCCCCCTCCCCCTCCCCCCCCTCTCCCCCCCCTCCTCCCTCCCTCCCCCCCCTCCCCCCTCCCTCCTCCCCCTCCCCCTCTCTCCCCTCCCCTCCCTCCCCCCCCTCCCCCCCTCCTCTCCCCCCCTCCCCCCCCCCTCCCCCTCCCCCTCCCTCCCCTCCCCCTCCCCCCCTCCCCCCTCCTCCCCTCCCCCTCCCCCCCCTCCCCCCCCCTCCCCTCCCCCTCCTCCCCTCCCCCCCCTCCCCCCCTCCCCCCTCCCTCCCCCCTCTCCTCCCCCTCCCCCCTCCCCTCCCCTCCCCCCCTCCCCCCTCTCCCCCCTCCCTCCCCTCCCCCCCCCCTCCCCCCCCTCCCTCCTCCCTCCCCCCTCCCCTCCCTCTCCCCCCCTCCTCCCCCTCCCTCCTCCCCCTCCCCCCCCTCTCCCCCCCTCCCTCCTCCCCCCCCTCCCCCCTCCCCCTCCCCCTCCCCTCCCCCTCTCCCTCCCTCCCCTCCCCCCTCCCCTCCCTCCCCCTCCCCCCCCTCCCCCCTCCCCCCCCCTCCCCCCCTCCCTCCTCCCTCCCCCTCCTCCCCCCCCCCTCCCCCCCTCCCCCCCTCCTCCCCTCCCCCCTCCCTCCCCCCCTCCTCCCCCCCCTCCCTCCCCTCTCCCCCCCCTCCCCCCCCTCCCCCCTCCCTCCCTCCCCTCCCTCCCTCCCCCCCTCTCCCTCCCCTCCCCCCCTCCCTCCCCTCCCCCCTCCTCCCCTCCCCTCCCCCTCCCCCCCTCTCCCCTCCCCCTCCCCCCCCTCCCCTCCTCCCCTCCCCCTCCCTCCCCCCTCCCCTCCCCTCCCTCCCCCCCCTCCTCCCCTCCCCTCCTCCCCCCTCTCCCTCCTCCCCCCCCTCCCCCCCCTCCCCCTCCCTCCCTCCCCCCTCCCTCCCCCCCTCCCCCTCCCTCCCCTCTCCTCCCCCCCCTCCCTCCCCTCTCCCCTCCCTCCCTCCCCCCCCTCCCTCCTCCCCCCCCTCCCTCCCTCCCCCCTCCCCCTCCCTCCCCCTCCCCTCCCCCTCCTCCCCCCCCTCCCCCTCCCCCCTCCCCCTCCCTCCCCTCCCCCCTCCTCCCCCCCCTCCCCCCTCTCCCCCTCCCCCTCCCCCCCCTCCCTCCCCTCCCCTCCCCCCTCCTCCCCCTCCCCTCCCTCCCCCCTCCCCTCCTCCCCCCCCTCCTCCCTCCCCCCCCTCCCTCCCCTCCCCCCCTCTCCCCCCTCCCTCCCCCCCTCCCCCCCCTCCCCCCTCCCTCCTCCCCTCCCTCCCCCTCCCCCTCTCCCTCCCCCCCCTCCTCCCCCTCCTCCCCCCTCCCCCCCCCCTCCCTCCCCCCCTCCCCTCCCCCTCCCTCCCCCTCCCCCCTCCCCCTCCCCCTCTCCTCCCTCCCCCCCCCTCCTCCCTCCCTCCCCTCCCCCCTCCCCTCCCCCCCTCTCCCCCCCTCCCCCCCCCCTCCCCCCTCCTCCCCCTCCCCCTCCCCTCCCTCTCCCTCCCCCCTCCCTCCCTCCCCCCCCCCTCCCCTCCCCCTCCCCCCCCTCCCTCCCCCTCCCCCCCTCCCCCCTCCCCCCCCCCTCCCTCCTCCCTCCCCCTCCCTCCCCCCCCTCCCCCCCTCCCTCCCCCCCCTCCTCCCCCCCCTCCCTCCCCTCCTCCCCCCCCTCTCCCCCCCCTCCCCTCCTCCCCCTCCCTCCCCTCCCCTCCCCTCCTCCCCCTCCCCCTCCTCCCTCCCCCTCCCCCCCTCCCTCCCTCCCCCTCCCCCCCCCCTCCCTCCCCCCTCCTCCTCCCCCCCTCCCTCCCTCCCCTCCCCTCCCCCTCTCCCCCCTCCCCTCCCTCCCCCTCCTCCCCCTCCCCCTCCCCCCCTCCCCTCCCCCCTCCCCCTCCTCCTCCCCCCCCTCCTCCCTCCCTCCCCCCTCCCCCCTCTCCTCCCCCCCCCCTCCCTCCTCCTCCCCCTCCCTCCCCTCCTCCCCTCCCCCTCCTCCCTCCCCCCCTCCCCCTCCCCCCTCTCCTCCCCCCCCTCCCCCTCCCCTCCCTCCTCCCTCCCCCCTCCCTCCCCCTCCCCCCCCCTCCCTCCCCCCCTCCCCCTCCCCCTCCCTCCCCCTCCCCCCTCCCTCCCCCCTCCCTCCCCCCTCCCCTCCCCCTCCCCCTCCTCCCTCCCCCCCCTCCCTCCCCTCCCCCCTCCCCCTCCCCCTCCTCCTCCCTCCCCCCCCCCTCCCCCCTCCCCCCCTCCCTCCTCCCTCCCCCTCCCCTCCCCATCCTCCCCCCCCTCCCCTCCCCCTCCCCCTCCCTCCCCCTCCCCTCCTCCCTCCCCCCCCTCCCCCTCCTCCCCTCCCCCCCCTCCTCCCTCCTCCCCCCTCCCTCCCCCCCCTCCCTCCCCTCCCCCCTCCTCCCCCCCTCCCCCTCCTCCCCCCTCCCCCCCTCCCCCCCCTCCCTCCCCCTCCCCTCCCCCCTCCCCCCTCCTCCCCCCTCCCCCTCCCCCCCCTCCCCTCCCCCTCCCCTCCCCCCACCCCTCCCCCTCCCCCCCTCCCTCCCCTCCTCCCCCCCTCCCCCTCCCCCTCCTCCTCCCCTCTCCCTCCCCCCCCTCCCCTCCCCCTCCTCTCCCCCCCTCCCTCCTCCCCCTCCCCCCTCCCCCTCCCTCCCCTCCCTCCTCCCCCCCTCCCCCCCCACCCTCCCCCCCTCCCCTCCCCTCCCCTCCCCCCTCTCCCTCCCCTCCCCTCCCCTCCTCCCCTCCCCCTCTCCCCCCCCTCCCCCCTCCCTCCCCCTCCCCTCCCCCCTCCCTCCCCCTCCTCCCTCCCCTCCTCCCTCCCCCCCTCCCCCTCCTCTCCTCCCCCTCCTCCCCCCCCTCCCTCCCCCCTCCCCTCCCTCCCCCCCTCCCCTCCTCCCCTCCCTCTCCCCTCCTCTCCCCCTCCCCTCCCCTCCCCCCCCTCCCCCCCCTCCCCTCCCTCCCCCCCTCCCCCCCCCCTCTCCCCCTCCCCTCCCTCCTCCCCCTCCCCTCCCCTCCCCTCCCCTCCCTCCCCCCTCCCCCTCCCCCCCTCCCCTCCTCCCCCCCCTCCTCCCCTCCCCCCTCCCCCCCCTCACTCCCCCTCCCCCCCCTCCCTCCCCTCCCCTCCCCCCCTCCCCTCCCTCTCCCCCTCCCCTCCCCCCTCCCCTCCCCCCCTCCCCCCCCTCCTCCCCTCCCCCACCCCTCTCCCCCCTCCCCCTCCCCCTCCCTCCTCCTCCCCCCCCTCTCCCCCTCCCTCCTCCCCCTCCCTCCCCCCTCCCTCCTCCCCCCCCTCTCCCCCTCCCCCCTCCCCCCCTCCCCCCCCTCCCTCCTCCCCCCCCTCCCCTCCCCCCTCCCCCCCCTCCCCTCCCCCCCCTCCCCTCCCCCTCTCCCCCCCCTCCTCCCCCTCCCTCCCCCCTCTCCCCCCCTCCCCCTCCCCCCCTCCCTCCCCTCCCCCCCCTCCTCTCCTCCCCCCCTCTCCCCCCTCCCCCTCCCCTCCCCCTCCCCCTCCCCTCCCCCCCCCCTCTCCCCTCCCTCCCCCTCCCTCCTCCTCCCCTCCCCCTCCCCTCCCCCTCCCTCCTCCCCTCCTCCCCCCCCCCTCCCCCTCCTCCCCCCCTCCCCCCTCCCCCTCCCCTCCCCCTCCCTCCCCTCCCCCTCCCCCCCTCCCTCCCCTCCCTCCCCCCCCTCCCTCCCCTCCCCTCCCCCCCCTCCCCTCCCTCCCCCTCCCCCCCTCCTCCTCCCTTCCCTCTCCCCCCCTCCCTCCCCTCCCCCTCCTCCCTCCTCCCCCCCCTCCCCCTCCCCCCCCTCCCCTCCCTCTCCCCCCCCTCCCCCCTCTCCCCTCCCCCCCTCCCTCCTCCCTCCCCCCCTCCCCTCCCCTCCCCCCCTCCTCCCTCCCCCTCCCCCTCCCTCCTCCCCCCCTCCCCCTCCCCCCCTCCTCTCCTCCCCCTCCCTCCCCTCCCCCCTCCCTCCCCTCCCCCCCTCCCCCCCCTCCCCTCCTCCCCCTCCCCCCCTCTCCCCCCCTCCCTCCTCCTCCCCCCTCCTCCCTCCCCCCTCCTCTCCCTCCCCCTCCCCCTCCCCCCCTCCTCCCTCCCCCTCCTCCTCCCCCCCCTCCCCCCTCCCCCTCCCTCCCCTCCCCATCCTCCCTCCCTCCCCCCTCTCCTCCCCCCTCCCCCCCTCCCCTCCCCCCTCCCTCCTCCCCCTCTCCTCCCTCCCCCCCCTCCTCCCCCCTCCTCCCCTCCCTCTCCCCCCTCCCCTCCCCTCCCTCCCCCTCCCCCCCTCCTCCCTCCCCTCCCTCCCCCTCCCCTCTCCCCCCCTCCCTCCCCCTCTCCCTCCTCCCCCCCCCTCCCCCCCCTCCCCTCCCCCCTCCTCCCCCCCCTCCCCCTCCCTCCCCCCCCTCCCCTCCCTCCCTCCCCTCCTCCCTCCCCTCCCCCTCCCTCCCCCCCCCTCCTCTCCCCCTCCCTCCCTCCTCCCCCCCTCCCCCCTCCCCCCTCCTCCTCCCCCTCCCTCCCTCCTCCTCCCCCCCCTCCTCCCCCTCCCTCCCCCCCCTCCCCCTCCCCTCCTCCCCCCCTCCCCCCCCTCCTCCCCTCCTCTCCCCCTCCCCCTCCCCTCCCTCCCCTCCCCCCTCCTCCTCCCCTCCTCCCCCCTCCCCTCCCTCCTCCCCCCCCCCTCTCCTCCCCCCTCCTCCCCCCCTCCCCTCCCCTCCTCCCCCCCTCCCCCCCTCCCCCTCCCCTCCTCTCCCCCCCTCCCCTCTCCTCCCCTCCTCCCCCCTCCCTCTCCCCCTCCCTCCCTCCCCCTCCCCCCCCTCCCCTCCCCCCCCTCCCTCTCCCCCCCTCCTCCCCCCCTCCCCCCCCTCCCTCCCCCCCTCCCTCCCCCCCTCCCCCTCCTCCCTCCCCCTCCCTCCCCTCCTCCCCCCCTCCTCCCCTCCCCCCCTCCCCTCCTCCCCCCCCTCCCCTCCCTCCCTCCTCCCTCCCTCCCCCTCCCCCCCCTCCCCCCCCTCCCTCCCCCCTCCTCCCCCTCCTCCTCCCCCTCCCCCTCCTCCTCCCCCCCCTCCCCCCCTCCCTCCCTCCCCCATCCCCTCCCCCCCCCCTCCTCCCTCTCCCCCCCCTCCCCCCCTCCCCCCCTCCCTCCCCCTCTCCTCCCCCCCCTCCTCCCTCTCCCCCCCCTCCTCCCCCTCCCCCCCTCTCCTCCCCTCCCCCCTCCCCCCTCCCCCTCCCTCCCCTCCTCCCCCTCCCCCCCCTCCTCCCCCCCTCCCTCCCCCCCCTCCCTCCCCTCCCTCCTCCCCCCCTCCTCCCCCCTCCTCCTCCCCCTCCCTCCCCCTCCTCCCTCCCTCCCCTCCCCTCCCTCCCCCCTCCCCTCCCCTCTCCCTCCCCCCCCTCCTCCCCTCCCCTCCCCCCCCTCCTCCCTCTCCCCCCTCCCTCTCCCCCTCCCCCCTCCCCCCTCTCCCTCCCTCCCCCCCTCCCCCTCCCCTCCTCCCCCCCCCTCCTCCCCCCTCCCTCCCCTCCCCTCTCCCCCTCCCCCTCCTCCCCTCCTCCCCTCCTCCCCTCCCTCCCCTCTCCCCTCCTCTCCCCCCACCCCTCCCCCTCCTCCCTCCCCTCCCCCCTCCCTCCCCCCCCTCCCCTCCTCCCCTCCCCTCCCCCCTCCCTCCTCCCCCTCCCTCCCCTCCCTCCCCTCCCCCTCCCTCCCCTCTCCTCCCCTCCCCCTCCTCTCCCCCTCCCCCTCCCCTCCTCTCCCCCCTCCCCTCCTCCCCTCCCCCCCCTCCCTCCCTCCCCCCTCTCCCCTCCCCCTCCCTCCCTCCCCTCCCCCTCCTCCCTCCCCCCCCTCCTCCCCCCTCCCTCCCCCCCTCCCTCTCCCCCCTCCCCTCCCCCCTCCTCCCCCCTCCTCCCTCCCCCTCCCCCCTCCCCCTCTCCCCTCCCTCCCTCCTCCCTCCCCTCCCCCTCCCCCCTCCCCTCCCCCCCTCCTCCCCCCTCCCCTCCCCCTCCCCCCTCCTCCTCCCTCCCCCTCCCTCCCCCCCTCCTCCCCTCCCTCCCCTCCCTCCCCCTCCCCCCCCCCTCCTCCCCCCCCTCCCTCCCCCCCTCCCCTCCTCCCCTCCCCCCCTCCCCCTCCCTCCCCCCCCTCCTCCCCTCCCTCCCCCCCCCCTCCCTCCTCCCCTCCCCCCTCCTCCCTCCCCTCCCCCTCCTCCTCCCCTCCCCCTCCCTCCCCCTCCTCCCCTCCCCCTCCCCCCTCCCTCCCCCCCTCCCTCCCCCTCCCCCCCTCCCTCCCCTCCCTCCCTCCCCCCCCTCCCCCTCCCCTCCCTCCCCTCCCCCTCCCCCCTCTCCCCCTCCCCTCCTCCCCCTCTCCCTCCCCCTCCCCCCCTCCCCTCCCTCTCCCCCTCCCCTCCCTCTCCCCCCCCCCTCCCCCTCCCCTCCCCCCTCCCCCTCCTCCCCCTCCCTCCCCCCCTCCCCTCCTCCCCCCCTCCCCTCTCCCCCCTCCCCTCCTCTCCCCTCCCCCTCCTCCCCCCTCTCCTCCCCCCCCCCTCCCACCCCCTCTCCCCTCCCCCTCCCTCCCCTCCCCCCCTCCCCTCCCCCTCCCTCCCTCCCCCTCCTCCTCCCCTCCCCCCCCTCTCCTCCCCCCTCCCCCTCCCTCCCTCTCCCTCCCCCCCTCCTCCCCCCTCTCCTCCCTCCCCCTCCCCTCCCTCCTCCCTCCCCCTCCTCCCCCCCCTCCCTCTCCCCCCCCCCTCCCCCTCCTCCCCCCCTCTCCCCTCCCCCCCTCCCTCCCCCTCTCCCCCCCCTCCCCCTCCTCCTCCCCCCCCTCCCTCCCCCCTCCTCCCCTCCCCTCCTCCCCCCCCTCCCCCTCCTCCCTCCCCCCTCCCCTCCCCTCCCCCCCCCTCCCTCCCTCCCCCTCCTCCCCCTCCCCTCCCCTCCTCCCCCTCCTCCCCTCCTCCCTCCCCCTCCCCCCCTCCCTCCCTCCCCCCTCCCCCTCCCTCCCCCCCTCCCCCTCCCCCCTCCCTCCCTCCCCTCCCTCCCCCCCCCTCCCCCCTCTCCCTCCCCCCCCTCCCCCTCCCTCCCCCCTCCCCTCCCCCTCCCCTCCTCCCCCCCTCCCCCTCCCTCCCTCCCCCCCCTCCCCCTCCCCTCCCCCCTCCTCCCCCCTCCCTCCCTCTCCCCCCCCCCTCCCTCCCCCTCCCCCTCTCCCTCCCCCCTCCCCCCTCCTCCCTCCCCCCTCCCCCCCCTCCCTCCCCCTCCTCTCCCCCCTCCCCTCCCTCCCCCCCCTCTCCCCTCTCCCTCCCCTCCTCCCCCCTCCCTCCCCCCCTCCCCTCCCCCTCCCCCCCTCCCCTCCTCCCTCCCCCCCCTCTCCCCTCCCCCCCCTCTCCCCTCCCTCCTCCCCCCCTCTCCCCCCCCTCCCTCCCCCTCCTCCCCTCCTCCCTCCCCCTCCCCTCCCCCCCTCCTCCCCCCCCTCCCCCCCTCCCCCTCTCCTCCTCCCCTCCCCCCCCCCTCCTCCCCCCTCCCTCCCCTCCCCCCCCTCTCCCCCCCTCCCCCCTCCCCCTCCCCCCCTCCCCTCCCTCCCCTCCCTCCCCCCTCCCTCCTCCCCCCCTCCCTCCCCCCTCCTCTCCCTCCCTCCCCTCCCCCTCCTCCCCCCTCCCCCCCCTCTCCCCTCCCCCCCTCCTCCCTCCCTCCCCTCCCCTCCCCCCTCCCTCCCCCTCCCCCCCCCTCCCCTCCTCCCCCCTCCCTCCCCCTCCCCCTCCCTCCCTCCCCCCCTCCCCCTCCCCCTCCCCTCCCTCCCCCCATCCCTCCCCTCCCTCTCCCCCCCCCCTCCCCTCCTCCCTCCCCTCCCCCCCTCCCCCCCCTCCCCTCCCTCTCCTCCCCCTCCCCCCTCCCCTCCCTCCCCCCCTCCCTCCCCCCTCCTCCCTCTCCCCCCCCTCCTCCCCCCCCTCCCTCCCCCTCCCTCCCCTCCCCTCCCCCCCCTCCTCCCCCCTCCCCCTCCCCCCCTCTCCTCCCCCCCCTCCCTCCCCTCCTCCCCTCCCCCTCCTCCCTCCCCCTCCCCCTCCTCCCCCTCCCCCCCCTCTCCCTCCCTCCCCCCTCCTCCCCCCCCCCTCCTCCCCCCCTCCCCCTCCCCCCCCTCCCCCTCCCTCCCCCCCTCCCCCCCCTCCCTCCCCCCCTCCCTCCCCCCCTCCCCCCTCCCCTCCCCCCTCTCCCCTCCCTCCCTCCTCCCCTCCCCCCTCCTCCCCCTCCCCCCTCTCCCCTCCCCTCCCCCCTCCTCCTCCCTCCCCCCCTCCCCCTCCCCTCCTCCCCTCCCCTCCCTCCCCCCCTCCCCCCCCTCCCCCTCCCTCCCCCCCTCCTCCCTCCCCCCCTCCCTCCCCCCCTCCTCCTCCCCCTCCCCCCCTCCTCCCCCCTCCCCCTCCCCCCTCCCCCTCTCCCTCCTCTCCCTCCCCCTCCTCTCTCCCTCCCCCCCCTCCTCCCCCTCCTCTCCCCCTCCCCCCCCTCCCTTCCCCCCTCTCCCTCCTCCCCCTCCCTCCTCCTCTCCCCCACTCCCTCCTCCCCCCTCCCCCTCCCCCCCTCCTCTCCCTCCCTCTCCCCCCCCCTCCCCCCCCTCTCCCTCTCCCTCCCCATCCCTCTCCCCTCTCCCCCCCCCCTCCCTCCCCCCCCTCCCTCCCTCCCCCCCCTCCTCCCCTCCCTCCCCTCCCCCCCCTCCCTCCTCCCCCCTCCCCCCCTCCTCCCCCCCTCCCCCTCCCCCCCCATCTCCTCCCTCTCCCCCCCCTCTCTCTCCCTCTCCTCCCCCCATCCCTCTCCCCCTCCCCCTTCCCCTCCCTCCTCCCTCTCCTTCCCTCCTCTTCCCCCCCCTCTCCCTCCTCTCTCTTCCCCCTTCCCCCCCTCCCCCCTCCCTCCCTCCCCTCCCCCCCCCTTCCCTCCTCCTCCCTCTCCTCTTCTCCCCCTCCCCCTCCCCTCCCCCCCTCCCCCCCCTCCTCCCTCCCCCCCTCCTCCTCTCCTCTCTCCCCTCCCCTTCTTCCCCTCTCCCCCCCCTCTCCTCCCTCCTCCCCTCCTTCCTCCCACCCTCTCTCCCCCCTTCCTCTCTCATCTCCCCTCTCCCCCTTCCTCCCTCCTCCCCCCCTCTCCTCCCCCCCCCCCTCTCTCCCTCCTCTTCTCCTCCCCCCCCCCCCATCCCCCCTCCTTCCTCCTCCCCCTCTCCCTCCTCCTCCTTCTCCCCCTCCTCCCTCCCTCCTTCCCTCCTCCCTCCCCCCTCCCCCCCTCCTCTCCCCCGCCTCCCCCCACCCTTCCTCTCTCCTTCTCCCCTCTCCTCTCTCCCCTCCCTCCCTCTCCCCTCTCTCCTCACGACTCTCTCCCTCGCTCCCCCCTCCCTCTTCCTCCCCTCCCTCACTCCCTCATCTCCCTCCCCTCCCTCCCGCTCCCTCCGCCCTCACTCGTCCCCCTCCCTCTCTCTCTCTCCGCCTCCGTCTCCCTCTTCCTCTCCCTCACGCTCTCTCTCCCCCTCCTCCCTCACTCGCTCCTCCCACCTCGCTCCCCTCTCTCCCTCTACCTCCTTCTTCCGCCCCTCCTTCCGCTCCCCCTCCCCTCCCTCCTCTCCCCTCTCTCTCCCCCTCTCTCCCTCCCTCCCCCTCCTCCTCCTCCCTCCCTCTCTCGCCCTCTCCTCCTCTCACTCTCCCTCTCCCGTTCTCCTCCCCTTCTCCCCTCCCCCACCTCTCACCCTCTATCTCCCCTCCCTCACTCCACTCTCCTCTTCTCCCTCCTCCCACTCCCTCCCCTCCCCTACTCCTTCCTCCCTCTCCTCTCCCTTCGCTCCTCCATCCCTCGTCTCCTCTCCCCCTCTCTCCCACACGCTCCCTCTTCCTCTCTCCTCCCTCCCTCTCCCCTCCCCATCCCTCTCCCCACTCCTTCCTTCCCCACCTCTCCTCCTCTCCTCTCCCCCTCCCACCTCTCCTCGCTCCTCCCTCTCCTCCCCCCTCTCCGCTTCTCCTCCCCCCCCTCTCCCTCCCCACACTCCTCCTCTCTCTTCCGCTGCTCTCCTCTACTTCCCCTCCTCCTCTCTTCTCCCTTCATCTCCTCTCACTTCTCCTCCCGCCCTCCCCCCTCCCTCTCCTCCCCTACCCCACTCGCTCCTCCCCCTCTCCACTTCTCCTCCTCTCCCCCATCTCCTCCCTACCTCTCCCTCCATCCCTCCCTCCCTCTCCCCATCTCTCCCGCTCTTCCCCTCCCTCTCCTTCCCTCCCTCTCCCTCTCCTCTCTCTCCTCCCTCCCTCTCCCTAGTCTCTCCTCCCTCCTCCTCCCTCCCTCTCTCTCCCCTCCTTCCTCCCGTCTCTCCTTCCTCTCCCTCCCCGCTCTCCTCCCATCACTCTCCTCTCTCTCTCTCTCCCTCCCTCCCCTCTCACCTCCTCCACTCGCCCTCTCCCTCCTCTCCTCCCGCTCTCCATCTCCTCCGCGGCATCCCCTCTCCCCCCTCCTCCTCTCCACTCACGCCCCGTACTCTCTCCCCTCATCCACCCCTCCCCCTCTCCCCTCCCCCCTCTCGCCCCTCTCTCTCTCTCCTCTTCATGCCCCTTCTCCGCTCTCTCAACTCCTCCTCCCCTTCTCTCCATCCCCCTCCTCCCCTCGACTCTCCCATCTCTCTCCCTCCTCTATCCTCCCCTCATCCCCTCCTTCCTCTCTCCACCCCGATCTCCCTCCTCATCCTCCTCTCATCCTCCTCCCTCACTTCCCCTCCTCCTGCCCTCTCCTCCATCCACCCTTCACTCTCCTTACCCCTCCGCTCCTCCCACTCCCTGCCCTCTATCCCTCTCCCCCTCCTCTCCTCCTCATCTCCTCCTCTCCTTCTTCTCCCTTCCCTCTCCTCTCTCGCTCCCTCCTCCCATCCCCTCCTCTCTCTCCCTCCCCCTCCTCTACCTTCCCCATTCTCCTCCTCCTCCATCCTCCCACCTCCTTCTCTCCACCCCTCCCCTCTCACCCCTCCTCCCCTCTCCCCTCTCCCTCTCGCTCCTCCCTCTCTCATCTCCTCCCTTCGTCCCCTCTCTCATCCTCTCCCTCTCCCTCGCCTCTCTCACTGCCTCTCCTCCCCCTCTCCTCTTCCCTCTCTCCGCTCTTCCCTCACTCTCTCCCCTCTCTCACTCCCCTCCTCTCCCGTCTCCCCACGCTCCCTCCCTCCTCCCCTCCTCTCCATCTGCTCCCCTCTCCCGTCTCATACCCCTCCCTCTCTCCTCCCTCTCGCTCACGCCTCTTTCCTCTCCATCTCTCTCTCCTCTCTCCCTCCTCTCGCTCGCACTTCTTCCCCAATCCTCTCACCCTCCCTCTCCCTCCCCTCTCTCTCCTCCTCCCTCCTCTCTCCTCCTCACCGTCTCCTTCTCACCTCCCATCCCCTCCTTCTCCTCTCTCCGCTCCTCCTCCATCCCCCCTCCCCCTCTCTCCCTCTTCTCGTCCTCCCCTCCTCCCCCCTCCTCCTCCACTCCCTACTCACCCTCTCTCTCTCCACCCTACCCCCTCCCTTCCCTCTCCCCTCTCCCACTCTTCCTCTCCCCCTCCCCTCTCTCGCTCGCCCTCTCCTCCCTCCTCTCCTCACTCTCCCATTCCCTCCCTCCCTCCCTCTATCTCCCTCCTTCCCGTCCCTCTCGCTCGCCCCCTCTCCTCTATCTCCACCTCTCTTCCCTCTCCACTCTCCCTCCATTCCATCCTTCTCTCCCGTCCCTCCTCCTCCTCACTCCCCCTCTCCCCTCCTCCTTCTCGCCCTCACGCCTCTCCTCCTCCCTCTCCCTCCCTCCTCCACTCCTCTCCTCTCTCCCTCTCCTCCCTCCTTCCTCACTCTCCCTCCTCACTCCTCTTCCCTCCTCTCCCTCTCTTCCTCCCTCTCCCACTCTCTCTCATCCCCTCTCCCTCCCTCCCTCCCTTCTATCCGTCTCCTCCCCTCTCTCCCTCTCCTCACCGTCCCCTCTCCTCTCCCCCTCATCCATCTCCTCCCCTCACTCTCCTCTCCTTCTCCCAGCTCCATCGCCCTCCCTCCTCCCCTCCCCCTCCCTCTCCCTCCTCTCACTCCCCTCTCCCCTTCTCCTCCCCCTCTCGCCCTCATCCATCTCCCCCTCTCCCTCCTCCTCTCCCCCCTCCCCCCTCCCCCCTCCCCCCTCCCCCTCTCCCCCTCTCCCCCCCCTCTCTCTCCCCCCCCCCTCCCCTCCCCCCCTCCCCCTCCCTCCCCCTCCTCTCCCCCCCCTCCCCCCCCCCTCCCCCCCCTCCCCCCCTCCCCTCCCTCCCCCCCCTCCCCCCCCTCCCCCTCTCCCCCCCTCCCCTCCCTCTCTCCTCCCCTCCCCCCCCTCCCCCTCCCCCCCCTCCCCCCCTCCCCTCCCCCTCCCCCCCCTCTCTCTCTCCCCCCTCTCTCCCCACCCCTCCCCCTCCCCTCCCCCCCTCCCTCCCCCCCCCTCCCCCCTCCCCCCCCCCTCCCTCCCCCTCCCCCCCCTCCCCCCCCCCTCCCCCTCCCCCCCCTCCTCTCCCCCCTCCCCCCCCTCCCCCTCCCCCCCCTCCCTCCCCCCCCTCCCTCTCTCTCCTCCCCCCCCTCCCCCTCCTCCCCCCCCCCTCCCCCTCCTCCCCTCTCCCCCCCTCCCCTCCCCCCCCTCTCCCCCTCTCCCCCCCCTCCCCCCCCTCCCCTCCCCCTCCCCCCCCTCCTCCCCCCCTCCCCCCCCCCTCCCCCCCCCCTCCCCCCTCCCCCCCTCCCCCCCCTCTCCCCCCCCCCTCTCCCCTCCACCCCCCTCCCCCCTCCCCCCCTCCCCCTCTCCTCTCCTCCCCCCCCTCCCCCCCCCTCCCCCCCTCTCCCCCCCTCCCTCCCCCCCCTCCCCTCCCCCCCCCCTCCCCCCCTCCCCCCCTCCCCCCCTCCCCTCCCCCCCCCCTCCCCCCCCCCTCCCCCCCACCCCCCTCCCCCCCTCCCCCCTCCCCTCCCCCCCCCTCCCTCCCCTCCCCCCCCCTCTCCCCCCCTCCCCCCCCTCTCCCCCCCCTCCCCCCCCCTCCCCCCTCCCCCCCCTCCCCCCCCCTCCCTCCCCCCTCCCTCCCCCCCCTCCCCCCCCTCCCTCCCCCCCCTCTCCCCCCCCTCCCCCCCCCTCCCCCTCCCCCCCCTCCCCCCCCTCCCCCCCCCCTCCTCTCCCCCTCCCCCCCCTCCCCCTCTCCCCCCCCTCCCCCTCCCCCCCCCCTCCCCCCCCCCTCCCCCCCTCCCCTCCCCCCCCTCTCCCCTCCCTCCCCCCCCACCCCCCCCCTCCCCCCCCTCCCCCCTCCCCCTCCCCCCCCCCTCCCCCCCCTCCCTCCCCCCCCTCCCCCCCTCCCCCCCCACCCCCTCCCCCCCTCCCCCCCCCCTCCCCCCCCTCCCCCCCCCCTCCCCCCCCCTCCCCTCCCCCCCTCCCCCCCCCCTCCCCCCTCCCCCCCCCCTCCCCCCCCTCCCCCCTCCCCCCCTCCCCCCTCCCCCCCTCCCCCCCTCCCCTCCCCCCCCCCTCTCCCCCCCTCTCCCCCCCCCCTCACCCCCTCCCCCCCTCCCCCTCCTCCCCTCCCCCCCCCCTCTCCCCCCCCTCCCCCCCTCCCTCCCCCCCCCTCCCCCCCTCCCCTCCCCCCCCTCCCCCCTCCCCCCCTCCCCCTCCCCCCCCCCTCCTCCCCCCCCCCTCCCTCCCCCCCTCCCCCCCTCTCCCCTCCCCCCTCCCCTCCCCCCCCTCCCCCCCTCCCCCCCCTCCCCCCCCCCTCCTCCCCTCCCCTCCCCCCCTCCCCCTCCCCCCCCTCCCCCCCCTCCCCCCCCTCCCCCCCCCCTCCCCCCCCTCCCCCTCCCCTCCCCCTCTCCCCCCCTCCCTCCCTCCCCCCCCTCCCTCCCCCCCTCCCCCTCCCCCCCTCCCCCCTCCCCCCCCTCCCCCCCTCCCTCCCCCTCCCCCCCCTCCCCCCTCCCCCCTCCCTCCCCTCCCCCCCTCCCCCTCCCCCCCCTCTCCCCTCTCCCCCTCCCCCCTCCCTCCCCCCCCCCCTCACCCCCCCCTCCCCCCCTCCCCCTCCCCCCCTCCCCCCCCCTCTCCCCCCCCCCTCCCCCCCTCCCCCCTCCCCCCCCTCCCCTCTCCCCCCCCCCTCCCCTCCCCCTCTCCCCCTCCCCCCCTCCCCCCTCCCCTCCCCCCCTCCTCCCCCCCCTCCCCTCCCCTCCCCCCCTCCCCCCCCCTCCCCTCCCCCCCTCCCCTCCCCCCCCTCCCCCCCCTCCCACTCCTCCCCCCCCCCTCCCCCCCCTCCCCCCCTCCCCCCCCTCCTCTCCCTCCTCCCCCTCCCCCCTCCCCCCCCCCTCCCCTCCCCTCCCCCCCCTCCCCCCCCTCCCCTCCTCCCTCCCCCCCTCTCCCCCCCTCCCCCTCCCCTCCCTCCCTCCCCCCCCTCCTCCCTCCTCCCTCCCCCCCCCCTCCCCCCCCTCCCCCCCCCCTCCCTCTCCCTCCCCCCACTCCCCCCCCCCTCCCCTCACCTCCCCCCCTCCCCCCCCCCTCTCCTCCCCTCTCCCCCCCCCCTCCCCCCTCCCCCCTCCCCCCCCCCTCCCCTCCCCCTCCCCCCCTCCCCCCCCCCTCCCCCCCTCCCCCCCCTCTCCCTCCCCCTCCCCCCCCCCTCCCCCCCTCTCCCCCTCCCCCCCCCCTCCCCTCTCCCCCCCTCCCTCTCCCCCTCCCCCCTCCCTCCCCCCTCCCCCCCTCCCCCCCCTCCCCCTCCCCCCCCTCCCTCCTCCCCTCCCTCCCCCACCCCCCCCTCCCCTCCCCTCCTCCCCCCCCTCCCCCCTCCCCCTCCCTCCCTCCCCCCCCTCCCCCTCCCCTCTCCCTCCTCCCCCCCCTCCCCCCCTCTCCCCCTCCCCCCTCCCCCTCCCCCCCTCCCTCTCCCCCCCCTCCCCCCCCTCCCTCCCCCTCCCCCCCCCCTCCTCCCCCCTCCCCCCCCCCTCCCCTCCCCCCCCTCTCCCCCCCTCTCCCTCCCCTCCCCCCCTCCCCCCCCCCTCCCCCCCCCTCCTCCCCTCTCCCCCCTCCCCCCCCTCCCCCTCCCCCCCACTCTCTCTCCTCCCTCCCCCTCCCCCCCTCCCCCCCCCCTCCCCTCCCCCCCCCCTCCCCTCCCCCTCCCCCCTCCCTCCCCCCCTCCCCCCCCTCCCCCCCTCCCCCCTCCCCCCCCTCCCCCCCCCCTCCCCCTCCCCCCCTCCTCCCCCCTCCCCCCCCTCCCCCTCCCCTCTCCCCCTCCCCCCTCCCCCTCCCCCCCTCCCTCTCCCCCCCCTCCCCCCCCTCCCCTCCCACTCCCCCCCCTCCTCCCCTCCCTCCCCTCCCCCCCACCCCCCCCCCTCCCCCTCCTCCCCCCCTCCCCCCCCCCTCCCTCCCCTCCCCCCCTCCCTCTCCCCCTCCCCTCCCTCCCTCCCCCTCCCCCCCCCCTCCCTCCCCCTCTCCCTCTCCCTCCCCCTCCCCCCCCCCTCCCCCCTCCCCTCCCCTCCCCCCCCTCCCCCCCTCCCTCCCCACTCCCTCCCCCTCCCCCTCCCCCCCCCTCCCCCCCTCCCTCCCCCCCCCCTCCCTCTCCCCTCCCCCCCCTCCCCCCTCCCCCCCCCCTCCCCCCTCCCCCCCCTCCCCTCCCCCCCCTCCCCTCCCCCCTCCCCTCTCCCCTCCCCCCCCCCTCCCCTCTCCCCCTCCTCCCCCCCTCCCCCCCCTCCCCCTCCCTCCCCCCTCCCCCCCTCCCCTCTCCCCCTCCCCTCCCTCCCCCCCCTCCTCCCTCCCCCCCCCCTCCCTCCCCTCCTCCACCCCCTCCCCCCTCCCCCTCCCCCCTCCCCCTCCCCCTCCCCCCCCCCTCCCCCCCCCCTCCCCCCCCTCCCCCCTCCTCCCCCCTCCTCCTCTCCCCCCCCTCCCCCCCCCCTCCCCCCCCTCCTCCCCCTCCCCCCTCCCTCCCTCCCCCCTCCCTCCCCCCCTCCCTCCCCCTCCCCTCCCCCCCTCCCCTCCCCCCCCCCTCTCTCTCCCCCCTCCTCCCCCTCCCCCCCCTCCCTCCCCCCCTCTCCCTCCCCTCCCCCCCCTCCCTCCCCCTCCCCCCCCTCCCCCCCCCTCCCCCCCCTCCCCTCCCTCTCCCTCCCCCCCCTCCCTCCCCCCCCTCCCCCCCTCCCCCCCTCCCCCCCCTCCCCCCCCCCTCCCCCCCCCCTCCCTCCCCCCCTCCCCCCCTCCTCCCCTCCCCCCCTCCCCCCTCCCCCTCCCCCTCCCCCTCCCTCCCCCCTCCCCCCCTCCCCTCCCCCCCTCCCCCCCCTCCCCCTCCCCCCCTCCCCCCCCGCCCCTCCTCCCCCCCCCCCCCCCTCCCTCCTCCCCCCCCTCCCCCCTCCCCTCCCTCCCCCCCCTCCCTCCCCCCCCCTCCCTCCTCTCCCCCCCCCCTCCTCCCCTCCCCCCCCCTCCCCCCTCCCCTCCCCCCCCCCTCCCCCCCCTCCCCTCTCCCCCCCTCCCCCCCCTCCCCCTCCCTCCCCCCCTCCCCCCTCCCTCCCCCCCCTCCCCCCTCCCCCTCCCCCCCCCTCCCCCCCTCCCCTCCCCCCCTCCCCCCCCCCTCCCCCCTCCTCCCCCCTCCCCCCCCTCTCCTCCCCCCCCTCCCCCCCTCCCCCCCCTCCCCCTCCCCTCCCCCTCCTCCCCCCCCTCCCCCCCCTCCCTCCCCCCCCCCTCCCTCCCCCCCCCCTCCCCCTCCCCCCCCTCCCCCCCCTCCCCCCCCTCCCCTCCTCCCTCCCCCCCTCCCCTCTCCCCCCCCCCTCCTCCCCCCCCTCCCCCTCCCCCCCCTCCCCTCCCCTCCTCCCTCCCCCCCTCCTCTCTCTCCCCCCCACCTCCCTCCCCCCCCTCCTCCCTCCCCCCCTCCCCCCCCTCTCCTCCCTCCCCCCCCCCTCCCCCCCTCTCCCCCCCTCCCCTCCCCCCCCCTCCCCTCCCCCCCCTCCCCTCCCCCCTCCTCCCCCTCCCTCCCCCCCCTCCTCTCCCCCCCCCCTCCCCCTCCCCCCCCCCTCCCCCCCCCCTCTCCTCCCCCTCCCCCCCCTCCCCTCCCTCCCCCCTCCCCCCCCCCTCCCCCCCTCCTCCCTCCCCCCCCTCCCCCCCCTCCCCCCCTCCCCCCCCTCCCCCCCCCCTCCTCCCCCTCCCTCCCCCCCTCCCCCTCCTCCCCCTCCCCTCCCCCCCTCCCCCCCCTCCCCTCTCCCTCCCCCCCTCTCCCCCTCCCCCCCCCCTCCCCCCTCCCCCTCTCCCCCCCCTCCCTCTCCCCCCCTCCCCCCTCCCCCTCCTCCCCCTCCCCCCCCCCTCCCTCCCCCCCCTCCCCCCTCCCCCCCCTCCCTCCCCCTCCCCCCCTCCCCCTCCCCCCCTCCCCTCCCCCTCCCTCCCCCTCCCCCCCTCCCCTCCCCCTCCCCCCCTCCTCCCCTCCCCTCCCCCCCTCCCCCCCCCCTCCCCCCCCCCTCCCCCCTCCCCCCCCTCCCCCCCCTCCCCCCCTCCCCCTCCCCCCCCTCCCCCTCCCCCTCCCCCCCCTCCCCCCCTCCCCTCCCCCCCTCCTCCCCCTCCTCCCCCCTCTCCCCCTCCCTCCCCCCCCCCTCCCCCCTCCCCCCCCACCCCCCCTCCCCTCCCCTCCCCCCCTCCCCCCCCTCCCCCCCCCCTCCCCCCCCTCCCCCTCCCCCCCCCTCCCCCCCTCCCCCCCCTCCCCCCCTCTCCTCCCCCTCCCCCCCTCCCCCCCCTCCCCCCCCTCCCCTCCCCCCCTCCCCCCCCTCCCTCCCCCCCCCCTCCCCCCCCCCTCCTCCCTCCCCCTCCCCCGCCCCCCCCCCTCCCCCCCCTCCCCCCCCTCCCCTCCCCCTCCCCCCCCCCTCCTCTCCCCCCCCTCCCTCCCCCCTCCCCCCCTCCCCCCCCTCCCCCTCCCCCACCCCTCTCTCTCCCCCTCCCCTCTCCCTCCCCCCCTCCCCCCCTCCCCCCCCTCCTCCCCCCCCTCTCCTCCCCTCCCCCCCTCCCTCTCCCCCTCCCCCCCTCCCCCCCCTCCCCCCCCTCCCCCCCTCTCCCCCCCCTCCCTCCCCCCCCTCTCCCTCCCCCCCCTCCCCTCCCCCCCCTCCCCCCCCTCCCCCCCTCCCCCCCTCCCTCCCCCCCCTCCCCCTCCCCCCCCTCCCTCCCCCCTCCCCCTCCCCCCCTCCCCCCCCCCTCCTCCCCCCCTCCCCCCCCTCCTCCCTCTCTCTCTCTCCCTCCCCCCCTCTCCCCCCCTCCCCCCCCTCCCCTCCCCCCCCTCCCCCTCTCCCCTCCCCTCCCCCCTCCCCTCCCTCCCCCCCCCCTCCCCCCCCTCCCCCCCCCTCCCCCCTCCCCCCCCTCTCCCCTCTCCCCCTCTCCCCCCTCCTCCCCCCCTCCCCTCCCCCTCTCCCCCCCCTCCCCCCTCCTCCCCCCCTCCCCCCCCCCTCCCCCCTCCCCCCTCCCTCCCCCCTCCCCCCCCCCTCCCCCTCCCCCCCTCCCCCCCTCCCCCCTCCCCCTCCTCCCCCCCCCCTCCCCCTCCCCCTCTCCCCCCCCTCCCCCCTCCCCCTCCCCCCCCTCCCCTCTCCCCCTCTCCCTCCCCCCCCCCTCTCCCCCCCCTCTCCCCCCCCTCCCTCCCCCACTCCCCCCTCCCTCTCCCTCCCCCCCCTCCTCTCCCTCCCCTCCCCCCTCCCCCCCTCCCCCCCCTCCCCCCTCCCCTCTCCCCCTCCCCCTCCCCCCCCTCCCCCTCCCTCCTCCCTCTCCCCCCCTCCCTCCCCCCCTCCCTCCCTCCCTCCCCCTCCTCCCCTCCCCCCCCTCCCCCCCTCTCCTCCCCCTCTCCCCTCCCCTCTCCCCCCCCCCTCCCCCTCCCCCCCCTCCCCTCCCCCTCCCCCCCCCCTCCCCCCCCCCTCCCCCCCTCCCCCCCTCCCCCCCTCCCCCCCTCCCCCCTCCCCCCCCCCTCCCCCTCCTCCCCTCTCCCCCCCTCCCCCCTCCCCCTCCCTCCCCCTCTCTCTCCCCCCCCTCCCTCCCCCCCTCCCCCCGCACCGCTCCTCCCCTCCTCTCCCCCTCTCCTCCCTCACCCCCCTCCCCTCTCTCCCGTCCTCCCCCCACTCCCATCTCCTCTCCCCTCCTCACTCTCCCCCCTCCCCGCTCACTCTCTCTCCTCCCCTCCCCCCTCCATCTCTCTCCACTCTCCCATCTCTCCTCCCTCTCCCCTCTCTCCTCCACCCCCCACTCATCTCCCTTCTCCACCTCCCTCCCCCCTCCCTCCCTCCCCCCTCACCCCTCTCCTCCTCTCCCCTCCCCCCCTCCCCCCTCCCTCTCTCTCTCCCCTCCCCCCTCCCCTCCTCCCCGCCCCCTCCTCCCTCTCCTCCCTCTCCCTCCCCCCTCCCCCCCCTCCCCTCCCTCCCCTCCCCCCTCCCCGCTCCCCCCCCTCCCTCCCTCCCCCTCTCCCCCCCCCTCGCCCTCCTCCTCTCCCCCCCCTCTCCCTCCCTCCATCCTCTCCCTCCCCTCCCCCCCTCCCCCTCTCTCTCCCCCCCTCCTCTCCCTCCCCCCCCTCCCCTCCCCCCTCCCCCCCTCCCCCTCTCCCCCTCTCCCCCTCCCCCTCCCTCCCCCCCTCCTCCTCATTCCCCTCTCCCCTCTCCCCCTCCCTCCCCCCTCCCCCCCTCCCCCGCTCCATCCTCCCCCCCTCCCCTCCCCCTCCCCCCCCTCTCCCCACCCCCTCCTCCCCCTCCCTCCCCCTCCCTCTCCCCTCCCCCTCCTCCTCCCTCCCCCTCTCCCCCCCCTCCCCCTCCCCCTCCCCTCCCCTCCCCCTCCCTCCCCCTCCCCCCCCCCTCTCCCCCCCTCCCCCCCCTCCCCCCTCCCCCCCCTCCCCCTCCCTCTCCTCCCCCTCCCCCCCTCCCCCCCCTCCCCCTCCCCTCCCTCCCCCCCCTCCCCTCCTCCTCCCCTCCCCCCTCCCCTCCCCCTCCCCCTCTCCCCCCCCCCTCCCCCTCCCCTCCTCCCCCCCCTCCCCCCCCTCCCTCCCCCCCCTCCCCCTCCCCTCCCCTCCCCCCCCTCCCCCCCCTCCTCCTCCCCCCCCTCCCTCCCCCCCATCCCCCTCCCCTCCTCCCTCCCTCCCCCTCCCCCCTCCCCCTCCCCCCCCTCCTCCCCTCTCCTCCCCTCCCTCCCCTCCCCCTCTCCTCCCCTCCTCCCCCCTCCCCTCCCTCCTCCCTCCCCCCCCTCTCCCCCCCCCCTCCCTCCCCCTCCCCTCCTCCCCCCCTCCCCCCCCCCTCTCCCCTCCCCCCCCTCCTCCCCCCCTCCCTCCTCCCCCCCTCCCCCCCTCCCTCCCCCCCTCCCCTCCCCCCCCCCTCCCTCCCTCCTCCCCCTCCCCCTCCCCCGCCCCCCTCCCTCTCCCTCCTCCCCCTTCTCCCCCTCCTCCCCCCCTCTCCCCCCCCCACCCTCCCTCCCCTCCCTCCCCTCCTCCTCCCCCCCCCCTCCCTCCCCTCCCCCCCCACTCCCCCTCCCCTCCCCCCCTCCCTCCCCCCCATCTCCCCTCCCCTCCTCCCTCCCCTCCCCCCCCTCCCTCCTCCCCTCCCTCCCCTCCCCTCCCTCCCCCCCCTCCCCCTCCCCCTCCCCCTCCCCCTCCTCTCCCTCCCCATCCCTCCTCCCCCCCCCCTCCCCCTCTCCTCCCCCCCTCCCCTCCCCCCTCCCCCCCCTCCTCCCCCCCTCCCCCTCCCTCCTCCCCCCTCTCCCTCCCCCTCCCTCTCTCTCCCCCTCCCCTCCTCTCCCCTCTCCCCCCTCCCCCCCCTCCCTCCCCTCCCCTCCCCCCCTCCCCTCCCCCTCTCCCCCTCCTCCCCCCCTCCCCCTCCCTCCCCCCTCTCCCCCTCCCCCTCCCCCCTCCCCCTCCCCTCCCCCCCCTCCTCCCCCCTCCCCTCCCTCCCTCCCTCCCTCCTCCCTCCCCCCCTCTCCCCCTCCTCCCCCCCCTCTCCCCCCCCTCTCCCCCTCCCCCACCCCTCTCCCTCCCCCCCCTCCCCCCCTCCCTCCCCCCTCCCCTCCCCTCCCTCCTCCCTCTCCCCCTCCCCCCCCTCCCCCCTCCCCCCTCCTCCCCTCCCCTCTCCTCCCTCCTCCCCCTCCCCCCCTCTCCCTCTCCCCCCCCTCCTCCCCTCTCCCTCCCTCCCCCCTCCCCCTCCCCCTCCCCCCTCCTCCCCTCCCCTCCCCCCCTCCCCCCCCTCCCTCCCCTCCCTCCCCCCTCCTCCCCTCCTCCCTCCCTCCCCCCCCTCCCCCCCTCCCCTCCCCTCCCCCTCCCTCCCCCTCCCCCCTCCCCTCCTCCCTCCCCTCCCCCCTCCCCCCTCCCTCCCCCTCCCCCCTCCTCCCCCCCCTCCCCCTCCCTCCTCCCCCTCCCCCCCACCTCCCTCCCCTCCCCCCTCCCTCCTCCCCCTCCCCTCTCCCCCCCCTCCCTCCCCCCTCCCTCCCCTCCCTCCCCCTCCCTCCCCCCCTCCCTCCCCCCTCCCCCCCTCCTCTCCCTCCCCCCCTCCCCTCCCTCCCCCTCCCTCCCCCCCATCCCCCCTCCCCCCCCTCCTCCCCCCTCCTCCCCTCCCCTCCCCTCCCCCTCCCCCCTCCCCCTCCCCCCCCCCTCCCCTCCTCCCTCCCCTCCCCCCCCTCCCCCTCCCCCTCTCCCCTCCCCTCCTCCCCTCCCTCCCTCCCCTCCCCCTCCCTCTCCCTCCCCTCCCCTCCCCCCCTCCCCCCCCCCTCCCCCTCCCTCCCCCCTCCCCTCCCTCCCTCCCCTCCCCCCCTCCCCCCCCCTCCTCTCCCCCCCCTCCCCCCTCCCCCTCCCACCCCTCCCTCCTCCCCCTCTCCCCTCATCCCTCCCCCCCTCCCCCTCCCCCTCCCCCCCCCTCCCCCCTCCTCTCCCCTCCCCCCTCCCTCTCCCCCCCTCCCCTCCCCTCCCTCCTCCCCCTCTCCTCCCCCCCCTCCCTCTCCCCTCCCCCCCTCCCTCCTCCCCTCCCCCCCTCCTTCCCTCCCCTCCCCTCCCCTCCCCCCCTCTCCTCCCCTCCCCCCCTCCCCTCCCTCCCCCTCCTCCCCCCCTCCTCCCTCCTCCCCCCTCCCTCCCCTCTCCCCCCCCCCTCCTCCCTCCCCCTCCCTCCCCCCTCCCCTCCCCCCTCCTCCCCTCCCCCCCCCCTCCTCCTCCCCCCCTCCCTCCCTCTCCCTCCCCCCTCCTCCCCCTCCCTCCCCCTCCCCTCTCCCCCCTCCCTCCCCTCCTCCTCCCCCCTCCCCCCCTCCCCCCCCCTCCCCTCCTCCCTCTCCCCCCCTCCTCCCTCTCCCCCCTCCCCCCCCTCTCCCCTCCCCTCCCACCCCCCTCCCCCTCCCCTCCCTCCTCCCCCTCCCCTCCTCCCCCTCCCCTCCTCCCCTCCCCCCCCTCCCCCCCCTCTCCTCCCCCCCCTCCCCTCCTCCCTCCCCCCTCCCTCCCCCTCCCCTCCCCTCCCCCCCTCCCCCCTCCTCCCCTCCCTCTCCTCCCCCTCTCCTCCCTCTCCCCCCCTCCTCTCCCCCTCCCCCCCCCCTCCCTCCCCTCCCTCTCCTCCCCCCCTCCTCCCACCCTCCCCCCCCTCCCTCCCTCCCCTCCCCCTCCCCTCCTCCCTCCTCCCCCCCCTCCCCCCTCCTCTCCCCCCCCCTCTCCCCTCCCTCCCTCCCCCCTCCCTCCCCTCCCTCCCCCCCCTCCCCCTCCCCCTCCTCCCCCCCTCCCCCTCCTCCCCCCCTCTCCCCCCTCCCTCCTCACCCTCCCCCCCTCCCCCTCCCTCCCCCCCTCCCCCCTCCCTCCCTCTCCCCTCCCCCCTCCTCCCCTCCCCCTCCCCCCTCCCTCTCCCTCCCCTCCCTCCCCCTCTCCCCCCTCCCCTCCCTCCCTCTCCCTCCCCCTCCCTCCCCTCCTCCCCCCTCCCCTCCCCCCTCCTCTCCCTCCCCCCCCTCCCCTCTCCCCCTCCCCCCCCCCTCCCTCTCCCCCCCTCCCTCCCCCTCCCCCTCCTCCTCTCCCCCCCTCCCTCCCCCCCCTCCCTCCCCTCCCCCTCCTCCCCTCCTCTCCCTCCCCCCCTCCTCCCCCCCCTCCTCTCCCCCCCCTCCCCTCCCTCCCCCTCCTCCCCCTCCCTCCCCCTCCTCCCCTCCTCCCTCCCCTCCTCCCCCCTCCTCCCCTCCCTCCCCCTCCCTCCTCCCCTCCCTCCCCCCTCCCCCCACTCCCCCTCCCCCTCTCCTCCCCCCCCTCCTCCCCCTCCCTCCCCCTCTCCTCCCCCTCCCTCCCCCCACTCCCCTCCTCCCCTCTCCCCCCCTCCCCCCTCCCTCCCCCTCCCCTCCCCTCCTCCCTCCCCCTCCTCCCCTCCCTCCCCCTCCCTCCCCCTCCCCCCCCTCTCCCCTCCCCCCCCTCCTCCCCTCCCCTCCTCCCTCCCTCCCCCTCCTCCTCCCCCCTCCCCCTCCCCCCTCCCCTCTCCCCTCCCTCCCCCCCTCCCTCTCCTCCCTCCCCCCTCCCTCCCCACTCCCCCCCTCCCTCCCTCCCCCTCTCCCCTCCCCTCCCCCTCCCTCCCTCCTCCCTCCCCTCCCCCCCTCTCCCCTCCTCCCCCCTCCCCCTCTCCCTCCCCCCTCCTCCCCCCCCTCCTCCCCCCCTCCCTCTCCCCTCCCCTCCCCTCCCCCTCTCCTCCCCCCTCCCTCCCCCCTCCTCTCCCCCTCCCCCCCTCCCCCCCTCCCCCTCCCCCTCTCCCCCCTCCCCCCCTCCCCCCTCCCTCCTCCCCCTCCCCCCCCTCCTCCCCCCCCTCCCCTCCCCCCTCCTCCC
>JBAMIH010000149.1:0-40000 GCA_038501795.1 Pseudopleuronectes americanus
TGTGTGTTGTGTTTGTTGTTGTGTTTTGTGTTGTGTTGTTGTTTGTGTTTGTTGTTTGTGTTTTGTGTTGTGTGTTGTTTTGGTGTTGTTGTTTGTGTGTTTGTTGTTTGTTGTTGGTGTTTGTTGTGTGTTGTGTTTGTGGTTGTTGTGTTTTGTTGTGTTTGTGTGTTGTTTGTTGTGTTGTTGTGTTGTGTTTGTTGTTTGGTTTTGTTGTGTGTGTTGTTTGTGTGTTGTGTTTGTGGTTTGTTTGTTGTTGTGTTTGTGTTTGTTGTGTGTTGTTTGTGGTTTGTTGTGTGGTGTGTTTGTGTGTTGTTTGTGTTGTGTTGTTGTGTTGTGTTGTTTTGTGTGTTGTGGTTGTTGTGTGTTGTTTGTGTTGTTGTGTGTTGTTTGTTGTTGTGTTTGTTGTTTGTGTTGTGTGTTGTTTGTGTTGTGTTGTGTGTTTGTTGTTGTGTTGTGTTTGTGTTTTTGTTGTTGTGTTTGTTTGTTGTGTTGTTGTTGTGTTTTGTTGTGTTGTGTTTTGTGTTGTGTTGTGTTTGTTGTTGTGTGTTTGTTGTGTTTGTTGTTTGGTTGTTGTTGTTTGTGTTTTGTTGTGTTGTTTGTTGTGTTGTGTTTGTGTGTTGTGTTTTGTGTTGTTTTGTTGTTTGTGTTGTGTTGTGTGTTTGTGTTGTTGTTGTGTGTTGTGTTTTGTTGTGTTTGTTGTTGTGTTGTTGTTGTGTTGTTGTTTTGGTTGTGTGTTGTGTTGTTTGTGTTGTTGTTGTTTTGTGTTGTGTTGTTTGTTGTGTGTTGTTGTGTTTGGTTTGTGTGTTTGTGTTTGTTGTGTTGTGTTGTTTGTTTGTGTGTTTGTGTTGTGTTTGTTGGTTGTGTGTTGTTTGTGTGTTTGTGTTGTGTTTGTTGTTGTTGTGTTGTTGTGTTTGTTGTGTTTGTGTTTGTGTTGTTTGTTGTTGTGTGTTGTTGTTTTGTGTTGTGTTTGTTTGTTGTGTGTGTTTGTTGTTTTGTGTGTTGTTTGTTGTGTTTGTTGTTGTTGTGTTGTTTGTGTTGTGTGTTGTTTTGTTGTTGTGTGTTGTTTTGTGTTGTTTGTTGTTGTGTTTGTTGTTGTGTGTGTTGTTTGTTTTGTTGTGTGTGTTGTGTTGTTGTTTGTTGTGTGTTTTGTTGTGTGTTGTGTTGTGTTTTGTTGTTGTGTTTGTTGTTGTGTTGTGTGTTGTTTGTGTGTTTGTTGTTTTGTGTGTTGTGTTTGTGTGTTGTTGTTGTGTGTTTGTGTTGTTTGTTGTGTGTTTTGTGTTGTGTTGTTGTGTGTGTTTGTTGTGTTGTTTGTGTGTTTGTGTTGTTGTGTTTTGTTGTTGTGTTGTTTGTGTGTTTGTGTTGTTGTTTGTTTTGTGTGTTTGTGTTTTGTTGTGTTGTGTGTTGTTGTTGTGTTGTTGTGGTGTTGTTTGTTGTGTTTGTGTTGTTGTGTTGTGTTGTGTTTGTGTTGTTGTGTGTGTGTTTGTTGTTGTGTGTTGTGTTGTTGTGTGTTTTGTGTTGGTTTTGTTTGTGTGTTGTTTTTGTGTTTTGTGTTGTGTTGTTGTGTTGTTTGTGTGTGTTTGTTGTGTGTTGTTTGTTGTTGTGTTGTTGTGTTTGTGTTGTTTGTTGTGTGTTTGTTGTGTTGTGTTGTGTGTTTGTTGTGTTTGTGTTGTTGTGTTGTTTGTTTTGGTTTGTTGTTGTGTTGTGTTGTTTGTGTTTGTGTTGTTGTGTGTTTGTTGTGTTGTTGTTTGTGTGTTGTGTTGTTGTGTTGTGTGTTGTTTGTTGTGTTTGTTGTTGTGTTGTTTTTGTTGTGTGTTGTGTGTTGTTGTGTTTGTGTGTTTTGTGTTGTTGTTTGTTGTGTTTGTGTTGTTGTTTTTGTTGTTGTGTGTTGTGTTTGTGTTGTTGTGTGTTGGTTGTGTTTTGTTGTGTTTGTTTGTTGTTGTGTTGTTGTTTGTGTTGTGTGTTGTTTTGTTTGTTGTGTTGTTTGTGTTGTGTTGTGTTGTTTGTGTTGTGTGTTTTGTGTTGTTGTGTGTTTTGTGTTGTTTGTTGTGTTGTTGTTGTTTGTGTTGTGTTGTTGTTTGTGTGTGTGTTGTTTGTGTTGTGTTGTGTGTTGTTGTTTTGTTGTGTGTTTGTTGTGTTGTGTTGTTGTTGTTTGTGTTGTGTGTTTTGTGTTTGTGTTGTTGTGTTTGTTTGTGTGTTGTGTGTTGTTTGTGTTTGTTGTGTTTGTTGTTTGTGTTTGTTGTTGTGTGTTGTGTTTGTGTTTGTGTGTGTTTGTGTTGTTTGTGTGTTTTTGTGTTGTTGTTTGTGTTGTTGTTGTTGTTTTGTGTTGTGTGTGTTGTGTTTTGTGTTGTTGTTTGTTGTTGTGTTGTTTGTGTGTTTGTTGTTGTTTGTGTGTGTTGTTTTGTGTTGTGTTTGTTGTGTTTGTTGTGTGTGTTTTGTGTTGTTTGTGTTGTGTGTTTGTGTTGTGTTGTTGTTGTTTGTTTGTGTTGTTTTGTTTGTTGTTGTTGTTTGTTTGTGTTTGTGTGTGTTTTGTGTGTTGTGTTTGTGTTGTGTGTTTGTGTGTTGTTGTTTGTGTTGTGTGTTTTGTGTTTTGTGTGTGGTTTGTTGTTTGTGTGTGTTGTTGTTTTGTTGTTTTGTTTGTGTGTGTGTGTGTTTGTGTTGTTGTGTGTTGTTGTTGTGTTTGTGTGTTTGTTGTTGTTGTGTTGTTGTGTGTTTGTTGTGTTTGTGTTTGTTTGTTGTTGTGTGTTTGTGTTGTGTTTGGTTGTTTGTGTGTTTGTGTTGTGTTGTGTTTGTTGTGTTGTGTTTTGTGTTGTGTGTTTTTGTGTTTGTTGTGTTGTGTTTGTGTGTTTGTTGTTGTTTGTGTTGTGTTTTGTTTTGTGTTGTGTGTGTTTGTGTGTTGTGTTTTGTTGTTGTGTGTTTGTGTGTTGTTGTGTGTTTGTTGTTGTTGGTGTTGTTGTTGTTGTGTTGTTGTTTGTGTGTGTTGTTGTGTGTTTGTGTGTTGTGTTGTTTGTTGTGGTGTTTGTTGTTTGTTGTGTGTTGTTTGTGTGTGTGTTTGTGGTTGTGTTTTGTGTTTGTTGTTTGTGTGTTGTGTTGTGTTGTTTGTTGTGTTGTGTGTGTGTTGTGTTGTGTTGTGTGTTTGTTGTTGTTTGTGTTTGTTGTTTGTTGTGTTGTTTTGTGTTGTGTTTGTTGTGTTGTGTGTTGTTTGTGTTTGTTGTGTTGTGTGTTTGTTGTGTTGTGTGTTTGTGTTTGTGTTGTTGTGTGTTGTTTGTTGTTTGGTGTGTTTGTTGTGTTGTTGTTTTGTTTGTGTGTTTGTGTTGTTTTGTTGTGTGTTTGTTGTGTTGTGTGTTGTGTGTTGTTTGTGTTGTGTGTTGTGTTTTGTTGTGTGTTTTGTTGTGTTTGTGTGTGTTGTGTGTTGTTTGTGTGTGTTTGTTGTTGTGTTGTTTGTTGTGTTTGTGTTGTTGTTTTGTGTGTTTGTTGTTTGTGTGTTGTGTTGTTTGTTGTTTGTGTGGTTTGTGTTGTGTGTTTGTTGTTGTTTGTTGTGTTTGTTGGTTGTGTTGTGTTTGTTGTGTTTGTTGTTGTGTTGTGTTTTGTGTTGTTTGTTGTTGTGTTTGTGTGTGTTGTGTTGTGTGTTTGTGTTGTGTGTTGTTGTTTGTTGTGTTTTGTGTTTGTGTGTTGTTGTTTTGTGTGTGTTGTTGTGTTGTTGTGTGTTGTTTGTGTGTGTTGTTGTTTTGTTGTGTTGTGTGTTTGTGTTGTTTTGTTGTTTGTTGTTGTGTTGTTGTGTTGTGTTGTTGTTGTGTGTTTTGTTTGTGTGTGTTTGTTGTTTGTGTTGTTGTGTTGGTTGTTGTGTTGTTTTGTGTGTTTGTTGTGTTTGTGTTTGTGTTGTGTTGTTTGTTTGTGTTGTTTGTGTGTTGTTGTGTTTGTGTGTGTTTTGTGTTGTGTGTTTGTGTTGTGTTGTTGTGTTGTTTGTGTTTGTGTTGTTGTTGTTGTGTGTGTTGTGTTGTTGTTTGTGTTGTGTGTGTTGTTGTGTTTGTTGTTGTGTGTTGTTTGTGTTTTGTTTGTGTGTGTGTTGTTGTGTGTTTTGTGTGTGTTTGTTGTGTTGTGTTTGTGTTGGTGTTTTGTGTTTGTGTTGTGTGTTTGTGTTGTGTTGTTGTTGTTTGTTGTTTGTGTGTGGTGTTGTTTTGTGTGTTGTTGTTGTGTTTGTTGTGTTTTGTTGTTGTGTTGTGTTGTTGTGTTTGTTGTGTGTTGTTGTTGTGTTTTGTGTTTGTTTTGTTGTGTTTGTGGTGTGTTGTTGTTTGTTGTGTGTTTGTGTTGTGTGTGTTTTGTGTTGTTGTTGTTGTTGTTTTGTGTGTTGTTGTTGTGTTTGTGTTGTTTGTTGTGTTGTTGTTTGGTGTTGTTGTTGTGTGTGTTGTTTGTGTGTTTGTTGTGTTTGTGTTGTGTTGTTGTGTGTTTGTGTGTGTGTTTTGTTTGTTGTTTGTGTTGGTGTTGTTGTTTGGTTTTGTTGTGTTGTTGTGTTGTGTTGTTGTTTGTGTTGTTTGTTGTGTTGTGTGTTGTTTTTGTGTTTGTGTTTGTGTGTTGTTGTGTGTTTGTTTGTTGTGTTTGTTGTGTTTGTGTGTTTGTTGTGTGTTGTTTGTGTGTGTTGTGTTGTTGTGGTTTTGTGTTGTTGTTTTGTGTGTGTTGTTGTGTTGTGTGTGTTTGTGTTTGTTGTGTTTGTTGTTGTGTTTGTTGTTTGTGTTGTTTGTGTGTTGTTGTGTTGTGTTTGTTTGTTGTGTTGTGTGTTTTGTTGTTGTGTTTGTTGTGTTGTGTGTGTTTGTTGTGTTGTGTTGTTGTTGTTTTGTGTTGTGTGTTGTTGTGGTTGTTTTGTGTGTTTGTTGTGTTTTGTTGTGTTGTGTTGTTTGTGGTTGTTGTGTTTGTGTTTTGTTGTTGTTGTGTTGTGTTGTTGTGTTGTTTTGTGTTGTGTTGTTGTTGTGTTGGTGTTGTGTTGTGTTTGTTTGTGTTGTTGTGTTGTTTGGTGTGTTGTGTTTTTGTTGTGTGTTTGTTGTTTTTGTGTGTTGTGTGTTTTGTGTTGTGTTGTTGTGTTTGTGTTGTGTTGTGTTGTGTTTGTGTTGTGTGTTTGTGTTGTTGTGTTGTTGTGGTTGTTTGTTGTGTTGTGTTTTGTTGTGTTGTTGTTGTGTTTTGTGTTTGTTGTGTTGTGTTGTTGTGTTTTGTGTTTGTTGTTGTGTTGTGTTTTGTTGTGTTGTGTGTTGTTGTTTGTTTGTTGTGTTGTTTTGTGTGTTGTGTTGTTTGTGTTTGTTGTGTTGTTTGTGTTGTTTGTGTTGTGTGTTTGGTGTTTGTTGTGTTTTTGTGTTGTGTTTGTTGTGTTTGTGTTGTTGTGTGTTTTGTGTTGTGTTTGTTGTGTTTGTGTTGTTGTGTTTGTTGTTTGTGTTGTGTGTGTGTTTTGTGTTGTTTGTGTGTTGTGTTGTTTGTGTTGTGTTTTTTTGTGTTGTGTTTTTGTGTTGTGTTGTTGTTTGTGTGTTGTTGTGTGTTGTTTGTTTGTTTGTGATTGTTGTTTTGTTTGTTGTGTGTTTGTTTTGTGTTGTTGTTTGTTGTGTTTTGTTTTTGTTTGGTTGTTGTTTTGTTGTTGTTTTGTGTTGTGTTTTTTGTGTTGTGTTTGTTGTGTTTTGTGTTGTGTGTTTTGTTTTTTGTTGTGTTTGGTGTTGTGTTTTTGTTGTTGTGTTTTGTGTGGTTGTGTGTGTTTGTGTTTTTGTTTGTGTTGTGTTGTTTTGTTTGTTGTTTGTGTTTGTTTTGTGTTTGTGTTTGTGTGTTGTTGTGTTTTTGTTTTGTTTGTGTGTTTGTGTTGTTGTTGTTTTGTTTGGTTTTTTGTGTGTTGTTGTGTTGTTTGTTTGTTTGTTGTTTGTGTGTTTTTTTGTGTTTGTGTTGTGTTGTGTTTTGTTGTGTTGTTGTGTGTTGTGTTGTTTGTTGTTGTTTTTTGTGTGTTTGTTGTTTGATGTTTTGTGTTTGTTTGTTGTTTGTTTGTGTGGTTGTTGTTTGTTGTTTTGTGTTGTGTTTTGTTGTTGTGTGTGTTGTTTTGTGTGTTTTGTTTTTGTGTTGGTTGTTTTGTTGGTTTTTGTTGTGTTGTTGTGTTGTGTTGTTTTTGTTTTTGTTTTGTTTTTGTTGTGATTTGTTTTGTTGTGTTTGTGTTTTGTGTTGTTTTGTTTGTTGGTTGTTTGTTGTTTGTTGTGTGTTGTGTTTTTTGTGTTTGTGTTGTGTTGTGTTGTTTTGTGGTGTGTTGTTGTTGTTTTTGTGTTTGTTGTTTGTGTTTTGTGTTTTTGTTTTGTTTTTTGTGTGGTTGTTGTGTGTTGTTTTTGTGTTGTTGTGTTGTTTTGTGTGTTGTTTGTTTTGTTTTGTTGTTTGTGTTTGTTGTTGTTTGATGTTTTGTGTGTGTTTGTTGTTGGTTGTTTTGTGTGTTGTTTGTTGTTGTGTGTTTGTTTTTGTTGTGTTGTTTGTTGTTTGTGTTGTTTTTGTGTTTGTTGTGTGTTGTGTGTTGTTTTTGTGTTGTTGTTTTGTGTGTGTTTTGTGTGTTGTGTTTTGTTGTTGTGATTGTTTGTTTTGTGTTGTGTGTTGTTGTTTTTGTTGTTTTTGTGTGTTGTTTTTTGTTTTGTGATGTGTGTTGTGTTTTTGTTGTTTGTGTTTTGTGTGTTGTGTTGTTTGTGATTTGTGTTGTTTTTGTTTGTTTGTTGTGTGTGTTGTGTGTGTGTGGTTGTTTGTTTGTGTTTTTTTTGTTTGTTGTGTTTTGTGTGTTGTGTGTTTTGTTTGTTGTGTTGTTGTTGTTTTGTGTTGTGTTTGTGTTGTTTTTTGTGTGTTTTGTGTTGTTTGTTGTTTGTGTGTTGTGTGTTTGTGTGTGTTTGTGTGTTTGTTTTGTGTTTTGTTGTTTGTGTTTGTTGTTGTGTTGTGTTGTTTTTGTGTTTTGTTGTGTTTGTTGTGTTGTTTGTTGTGTGTGTTGTTTGTTGTTTTGTTTTTGGTTTTTGTGTTGTGTTTGTGTTTGTTTGGTGTTGTTTTGTTTGGTTTGTGTTTTTGTGTTTGTTTGTGTTTGTTGTTTGTGTTGTGTTGTGATTGTTGTGTGTTGTTGTTTGTGGTGTTTGTTGTATTTGTTGTGTGTTTGTTGTGTGTTGTTGTTTTTGTGTTTGGTTGTGTGTGATGTTGTTTGTGTGGTGGTTTGTTGTTTTTTGTTGTTGTGTTGTTGTGTGTTGTTTGTGTTTTGGTGTTTGTGTGTGTTTTGTGTTGTGTGTTTGTTTTGTTTTGTTTGTTTTGTTTTTGGTGTGTTGTTTTTGTTGTTGTTGTGTTTGTGTTTGTTTGTTGTTGTGTTGTTGTTTTGTTTGTGTGTTGTGTTTGTTTTTTGTTGTTTTGTTGTTGTTGTGTTTTGTTTGTTGTTTTGTGTTTGTTTGTTTTGTTGTTTGTGTGTTGTTGTTTGTGTGTGTTTGTGTGATGTGTTTGTGTTGTTTTGTGTGATGTTGTGTGTTTTGTTGTTTGTTTTTTGTGTTTGTGTTTTGTTTGTTGTGTTTGTGTTTTTTGTTTGTTTGTTTTTGGTTTGTGTTGTTGTTTTGTTGTTGTTGTGTTGTTTTGGTGTTTGTGTTTTTGTTGTTTGTGTTTGTGTTTGTTTGTGTGTGTTTGTTGTGTTTTGTTTGTGTGTGTTTGTGTATTTTTGTTTTTGTGTTTTTGTTGTGTTGTGTGTGTTGTGTTGTTTTGTTTGGTGTTGTTGTTGTGTGTTTGTGTTGTTTGTGTGTGTTGTGTGTTGTTTTTGTGGTTGTTGTTGTTTGTGTTTTGTTTGTGTTTGTTGTTTTGTTGTTGTTTGTTGTGTTTTGTGTGTTGTTTTGTTGTTGTGTGATTTTGTTTGTTTGTTGTTTTGTTTTGTTGTTTTGGTGAGTGTTTGTTGTGTTGTTGTGTTTGTTTGTTTGTTGTTTTTGTTGTTGTTGTGTGTTTGTTTGTGTGTTTTTGTTTGTTGTGTTTTTGTTGTTTGGTTGTGATTGTTTGTTGTTGTGTTTGTGTTTGTTGTGTGTTTGTTGTGGTGTTGTGTTTGTTGTTTGTTTGTTTGTTGTTTGTGTTTTGTGTTTTTGTGTTTGTGTTGTTTTTGTGTGTTGGTTTGTTTGTTGTGTTTGTTTGTTGTTTGTTGTTGTTTGTTTTTTTGTTGTTGTGTTTGTGTGTGTTTTGTGTTTGTGTTGATTTTGTGTTTTGTGTTTTGTGGTGTTTTGTTTGTTGTGTGTTGTGTGTTTGTGTGTTGTGTTTGTTTGTGTTTGTTGTTGTTGTTTGGTTTTGTGTTGTGTGTTTGTGTGTTGTTTGGTTTTGTTGTTGTTTTGTTTTTGTTGTGTTGTTTTTGTGTGTGTTGTTGTGTGTTGTGTTGTTGTTTTTGTTGTTGTGGTTTTGTGTTTGTTTTTTGTGTTGTGTTTGTTTGTTTGTTGTGTGTTTGTGTGTTTTTTTGTTGTGTTGTTGGTTGTTGTTTTTGTGTTGTTGTGTTTGTTGTTTTTTTGTTGTGTTTGTTGTGTTGTGTTGTTTTGTGTTGTGTTTTTTGTTGATGTTTGTTGTTGTTTTTGTGTTGTTGTTGTTTGTTGTTTGTTTTGTGTTGTTGTTGATGTTTTGTTGTTTTTGTTGTTGGTTGTTGTGTGTTTGTGTTTTTGTGTTTTGTGTTGTGTTTGTGTTGTTGTGTGTTTTTGTTGTGTTGTTGTTTGTGTTGTGTGTTGTGTGTTTTTTGTTGTGTTGTGTTGTGTTTGTGTTGTGTTTGTTTGTGGTTGTTTGGGTGTTTTTGTGTGTTTGTTGTGGTTGTTGTATTTGTGATGTTTGTTTTGTGATGTTGTGTTTTGTGTTGTTTTTGTTTTTTTGGTTGTGTTTGTGTTTTGTTGTGTTGTTGTGTTGTTGTTGTGGTGTTTGGTTTGATTTGTTGTTGTTTTGATGTTTGTGGTTTGTTGTTGTTTGTTTGTGTTGTTTGTGTGTTTTGTTTGGTTGTTGTTGTTGTGTTGTTTTTGTTGTTGTGTGTTGTGTTTTGTTTTTGTTTGTTGTTGGTGTTTTTGTGTTTGTTTGTGTTGTTTTTTTTGTGTTGTTGTTTGTGTTGTGTTTGTTTGTTGTGTTGTGTTTTTTGATTGTGTTTGTTTGTTTGTGTGTTTGGTTTTTGTTTGTTGTTGTGTTTGTTGTTGTGTGTTGTTTTTGTTGTGTTTTTGTGTTTGTGTGTTGTGTTTTGTGTGTTTGTTGTGTTTTTTTGTGTGTTGTTGTTTGTGTTGTTGTGTGTTGTGTGTTTTGTGTTGTGTTGTTTTGTTGTTTGTGTGTTTGTGTGTTGTTGTTGTTTGTGTTTGTGTTTGTTTGTGTTTGTTTGTGTTGTTGTGTTTGTTGTGTTTGTTTGTGTTTGTGTTGTGTTTTTGTTTGTTTGTTGTGTTTGTTGTTGTTGTTTGTGTGTTTGTTTTGTGTTGTGTGTTGTTTTTGTTGTGTGTTTGGTGTTGTTTGTGTTGTTTGTTGGTTTTGTTGTGTTTGTGTGTTGTTTGTGTTGTTGTGTTTTTGTGTTGTGTTTTGTTGTTTTGTGTTGTGTTTGTTGTTGTTTGTGTTTGTTGTTTTGTGTGTTTTGTGTTGTTGTTTTGTTGTTTGTGTTGTTTTTGTGTTTTGTGTTGTGTGTTGTTTGTGTTTTTGTGGTGATGTTTGTTGTTTGTGTTGTTGTTGTTTGTTTTTGTGTTTGTTGTGTTGTTTGTGTGTGTTGTGTTTTGTTGTTTGTGTGTGTGTTGTTGTGTTGTGTGTTGTTTGTGTTTGTGTTTGTTGTTGTTGTTTTTGTGTGTTTGTTTTGTTGTTGTTTTGTGTTTGTGTTGTTGTGTTTTTGTTGTGTTTGGTGTTGTTTTGTTTGTGTTTGTTGTGTTTTTGTTGTGTTTGTTGTTTGTTTGTGTTTGTGTTTGTTGTTGTGTTTGTTGTTGTGTTTTGTTTGTGTGTTTGTTGTGTTGTTTTGTGTTTGTTGTGTTTTGTTGTTGTGTGTTGTGTTGTGTTTTTGTTTGTTTGTTGTTTGTGTGTTGTTGTGTTTTGTTTTGTTGTGTTGGTTTTGTTGTTGTTTGTTGTGTGTGTTTGTTGTTTTGTTGTGTTTGTTGTTGTGTGTTGTTGTTTTGTTGTGTGTTTTGTTGTTGTGTTGTTGTGTTGTTTTGTGTTTGTTTGTTGTTGTGTTGTGTTGTTGTTGTGTTGTTTTGTTGTGTTGTGTGTTGTTGTTTGTTTGTTTGGTGTGTTGTGTTTGTTGTGTTGTGTTGTTGTTTTGTGTTGTTGTGTGTTTGTTGTGTTGTTGTGTTTTGTTGTGTTTTGTTGTGTTTTGTGTTGTTGTTTGTTTGTTTGTTGTGTTGTGTGTTTTGTTGTTTGTGTTTGTTGTGTGTGTTTGTGTTTGTTGGTTTTTGTGTTGTGTTGTTTTGTGTTTGTTGTTTGTGTTGTTTTGTTTGTGTGTTGTGTTGTTTTGTGTTGTTGTTTTGTGTGTTGTTTTGTTGTTGTTGTGTTGTGTTTGTGTGTTTGTGTTGTTTGTGTGTTGTGTTTGTGTGTTTTGTGTTGTTTGTGTTGTGTGTTTGTTGTGTGTTGTGTTGTTTTGTGTGTTGTTGTTTGTGTTGTTGTTGTTTGTTGTGTTGTGTTTGTGTTGTGTTGTGTTTGTGTGTTGTGTTTGTGTTTGTTGTGTTTTGTGTGTTGTTTGTTTGTGTTGTTGTTTGTTGTGTTTGTGTTGTGTGTTTGTTTGTGTTTTGTGTTTGTTTTGTTGTGTTTTGTTTGTTTGTTGTTGTTGTGTTTGTGTTGTGTTTGTGTTGTTTTGTTTGTGTGTTGTGTTGTTTTTGTGTTTGTTGTTTGTGTTGTTGGTTTTGTGTTGTTGTTGTTTGTGTGTGTTTGTGTTGTTGTTGTGTTTGTGTTGTTGTTTGTGTTTGTGTTGTTTGTTGTTGTGTTGTGTGTTTGTGTTTGTTGTTGTGTGTTTTTGTTGTGTTTGTTGTTTGTGTGTTGTTTTGTTGTGTTGTGTTTGTTGTTTGTGTTTGTGTTGTTTTGTTGTGTTGTTGTGTTGTTTTGTGTTTTTGTTGTGTGTTTGTTGTTTGTGTTGTTGTGTGTTGTTTGTGTTGTGTTGTGTTTGTTGTTGTTGTTGGTTTGTGGTGTGTTTGTTGTGTGTTGTGTTTTGGTGTGTTTGTTGTTTGTGTGTTTTGTGTGTTGTGTTTGTGTTGTTGTGTTGTTTGTGTGTTGTGTTTGTTGTGTTTTGTGTTGTTTTGTTGTGTTTGTTTTGTGTTTGGTTGTTTGTTTTGTGTTGTTTGTGTTTGTTGTGTTGGTTGTGTTGTTTTGGTTGTTTTGTGTTGTGTGTGTTTGTTGGTTTTGTTTGTGTTGTTTGTGTGTTTGTTGTGTTTTGTGTTGTTTTGTTGTTTTGTTGTGTTGTTTGTGTGTGTTGTTGTTTTGTGTGGTTTGTGTGTTGTTGTTTTGTGTTGTGTGTTTTTGTGTTTGTTGTTGTTGTGTTTTGTGTTTGTTGTTGTGTTTGTTTGTGTTGTTGTGTTGTTGTGTTTTGTGTTTGTGTTTTGGTTTTGTGTGTTTGTTGTTTGTGTTGTTGTTGTGGTTGTGTTTGTGTTTGTGTGTTGTTTGTTGTTGTGTTTTGTTGTGTTGTTTGTGGTTTGTGTTGTGTTTTGTTGTTGTTTTGTGTGTGTTGTGTTTTGTGTTGTGTTGTTTGTTTTGTTTGTTGTGTGTTGTGTTTGTTTGTTGTTGTTTTGTGTTTGTTGTGTTTGTGTTGTGTTTGTTGGTGTGTTGTTTGTTTTTGTGTTGTTGTTTGTGTTGTTTGTGGTTGTTTTTGTTGTGTTGTTGTTTTGTTTGTGTTGTTGTGTTGTTGTTTGTTTGTGTGTGTTGTGTTGGTGTTTTGTGTTTGTTGTTGTGTTGTTTGTGTTTGGTTGTTTGTTGTTGTTTTGTGTTTGTTTGTTGTGTTTGTGTTTGTTGTTTGTGTTGTTTTGTTGTTGTTGTGTTTGTTTTGTGTTGGTGTGTTTGTGTGGTTGTTGTTTGTTGTTGTGTGTTGTGTGTTTGTTGTTTGTGTTGTTTTTGTTTGTTGTGTTTGTTTTTGTGTTGTGTTTGTTTGTGTGTTTGTGTTGTGTTGTGTTGTTTTGTGTTGTGTTTGTTGTGTTTGTGTTGTTTGTGTGGTTGTTGTTGTGTTTTGTGTTGTGTTGTTTGTGTTGTTGTGGTGTTGTGTTTGTGTGTTTGTGTTGGTGTTGTTGTGTTGTTGTTGTGTTTGTTGTTGGTGTTTGTGTTGTGTTTGTTTGTGTGTTGTGTTTTGTTGTGTTTGTTGTTGGTTGTGGTGTTGTGTTGTTTGTGTTTGTTGTGTGTTTGTGTTGTTGTGTTGTGTTGTGTTTGTTGTGGTGTTGTTTGTGTGTTTGTTGTTTGTGTGTTTGTTTGGTTGTTGTGTGTTTTGTTGTGTTGGTTGTTTTGTTGTGTTGTTTGTGTTTGTTGTGGTTTGTGTGGTTGTGTTTGGTTTGTTGTTGTGTTTGTGTTGTTTGTGTGTTTGTGTTTGTTGTGTGTTTGTGTGTTTGTGTGTTTTGTGTGTTGTTTGTGTTTGTTGTGTTGTTGTTTGTGTGTTGTTTTGTTGTTTGTGTTTGTGTGTTTGTTGTTTGTGTTTTGTGTGGTTGTTGTGTGTTTTTGTGGTTTGTGTTGTTGTTTGTGTGTTTTGTTGTGTTGTGGTGTTTGTTGTGTTTGTTTTGTGTGTTTTGGTTGTTTGTGTGTGTTTTGTTGTTGTGTTTGTTGTTGTGTGTTTGTTTGTTGTTTTGTTGTGTGTTTGTGTGTTGTTTGTGTTGTTTTTGTTGTTGTGTTGTTTTGTGTGTTGTTTGTTGTGTTGTTGGTTGTTGTGTTTGTGTGTTTGTTGTGTGTGTTGTGTTTTGTGTGTGTTTGTTGTTGTGTTTTGTGTTTTGTGTTGTTGTGTTGTGTGTTGTTGTGTGTGTTGTTTGTTTGTGTGTTTTGTTGTTGTTGTGTTTGTGTGTTTGTTGTGTGTTGTTGTGTTTGTGTTTGTTGTGTTGTTTTGTGTTTTGTTGTGTTGTTGTTTGTGTTTGTTTGTGTGTTTGTGTGTGTTGTGTGTTTTGTTGTTTGTTGTGTTTGTTGTGTGTTTGTGTTGTTGTGTTTGTTGGTGTTGTTTGGTTTGTTTGTTGTTTTTGTGTGTTGTGTTTTGTGTTGTTGTGTTGTTTTGTTGTGTTTTGTGTTGTGTTTTTGTGTGTTGTTGTGTTTTGTGTTTGTGTTGTTTGTTGTGTGTTGTGTTGTTTTGTGTTGTTGTGTTGTGTTGTGTGTTTTTGTTTGTGTTGTTTGTTGTTGTTTTGTTGTGTTGTGTTTTGTTTGTGTTGTTGTGTTGTTTGTTGTTTTGGTTGTGTTTGTTGTTGTTGTGTTGTTTGTGGTTGTGTTGGGTTTTTTGTGTGTGTTGTGTGTTGTTGTTTTGTTGTGTTGTGTTGTTTGTTTGTGTTGTGTGTTTGTTTTGTGTTGTGTGTTGTTTTGTGTTGTTGTGTTTGTTTGTTGGTTTGTGTTGTGTGTTTTGTTGTGTTTGTTTTTGTGTTGTTGTTTGTGTGTTGTGTTGTTTTGTGTTTGTGTTGTTGTTGTGTGGTGTTTGTTGTGTTTTGTTGTGTTTGTTTTGTGTTTGTGTGTTGTTTGTGTGTTTGTTGTGTGTTTGTTGTGTTGTTTTGTGTTTTTGTTGTTGTTGTTTGTTGTTTTGTGTTGTGTGTTTGTGTTGTTTGTGTGTTGTGTTGTTGTGTTTTTGTTGTGTTTGTTGTTGTGTGTTGTTGTGTTTTTGTTGTTTGTGTTGTGTGTGTTTTGTGTTGTTGTGTTGTGTTTGTTGTTTGTTTGTGTGTTGTTTGTTGGTGTGTGTTTTGTGTGTTTTGTTGATGTTTTGTTGTGTTGTTGTGTTGTGTTTGTGTTGTGTTTGTTGTGTGTTTGTTGTGTTTGTTGTTTGTGTTTGTTGTGTTGTTGTTTGTGTGTTTGTTTGTGTTGTTTGTGTGGTTTGTTTGTTGTTTTGTGTTGTTTGTTGTTTTGGTTGTTGTGTTGTTTTGTGTGTGTTGTTTGTTGTTTTGTGTTTGTGTGGTGTTGTTTGTTTGTGTGTTGTTGGTTGTTGTGTTTTTGGTTGTTGTGTGTTTGTTGTGTTTTGTGTTTGTTGTGTTGTGTTTTGTGTTGTTTGTTGTGTTGTTGTGTTGTTTGTGTGTTTGTTGTTGTGTTTTTGGTTGTTTGTTGTTTGTGTTGTTTGTGTGTGTTGTTTGTGTTGTTGTGTTGTGTTGTTGTTGGTTTTGTTGTGTTTGTTGTGTTGTTGTTTTTGTGTGGTTTGTTGTGTTTGTTGTTGTTTTGTTGTGTTGTGTGTTGTGTTGTGTTGTTGTGTGTTTTGTTTGTGTTTGTGGTGTTGTGTTTGTGTTGTTTGTTTGTTTGTTGTGTGTGTGTTGTTTTGGTTTGTGTGTTTGTGTTGGTGTTGTTTTGTGTTTTGTGTGTTGTTTTGGTTGTGTTTGTTTGTGGTTGTTTGTGTGTGTTTGTGTTTTGTGGTTGTTGTGTTTGTTGTTGTGTTGTGTTTGTGTGGTTTGTTGTTGTTGTTTGTTGTGTGTTTGTTGTGTTGTGTGTTGTTTGTGTTGTGTTTGTTGTTGTTTGTTTGTGTTTGTGTTGTTTGTGTGTTTTGTTGTGTTGTGTGTGTTTTGTGTGGTTTGTTTTTGTGTTGTGTGTTGTGTTGTGTTTGTTTTGTTGTGTTTTGTGTGTTTGTTTGTGTTGTTTGTGTGTTGTTTTTGTGTGTTGTTTGTGTTTGTGTTTGTTGTGGTGTGGTTTGTGTTGTTTGTGTGTGTTTTTGTGTGTTGTTGTGTTGTTGTGTTTGTTTGGTTGTGTTGTTGTGTTTTGTTTGTGTTTGTGGTTGTGTTGTGGTTTTGTGTTGTGTTGTTGTGGTTGTTTGTGTGTTTGTTGTGTTTGGTTTTGTTGTGTTGTTGTGTGTTTGTGTTTGGTGTGTTTGTTTTGTGTGTTGGTGTTTGTTGTGTTGTTGTTGTGTTGTTTTGTGTTGTTGTGTGTTTGTTGTTGTGTGTGTTTGTGTTTGTGTGTTGTTTGTTTGTTTGGTTGGTTTTGTGTGTTGTGTGTTTGTGTGTTGTGTTGTTTGTGTTTTGTTGTGTGTTGTTGTTGGTTTTGTTTGTGTTTGTTGTTGGTTGTTGTGTGTTTGTGTGGTTGTTTGTGTTTGTTGTGTGTTGTTGTGTTGTTTTGGTTGTGTTGTGGTTGTTTGTGTTTGGTTGTGTTGGTTGTTGTGTTTGGTTGTTTGTGTGTTTGTGTTGTGTTGTTGTGTGTTGTGTTTGTGTTTGGTTGTTGTTTGTGTGTTTGTTGTGTTGTGTTTGTGGTTTTGTGTTGTGTTTTGTGTTGTGTGTTTGTGTGTTTGTGTTGTGTGGTTTTTGTGTTTGTGTGTGTTTGTTGGTGTTGTTGTGTTGTGTTGTTTTGGTGTTGTGTGTTTGTTGTTTGTTGGTTTGTGTTTGTTGTTGTGTGGTTGTGTTGTTGTGTTTGTTGTGGTTGTTGTTGTTGTTTTGTTGTTTGTGTGTGTGTTGTTTTGTTGGTGTTTGGTTGTGGTTGTGTGTGTGTGTTTTTGTGTTGTTGGTGTTTGTTTGTTGGTTGTTTTGTTGGTGTTGTGTTTGTGTTGTTTGTGTGTTTGTTGGTTGTTGTTTGTTGTGTGTTTGTGTTTTGTGTTGTGTTGTTGTGTTGTTTGTGTTGTTTGTTGTGTTGTTGTGTTTTTGTTTGTGGTTGTTGTGTGTTTGTTTGTGTTGTGTTTGTTGTGTGTTTTGTTGTGGTTGTTTGTTGTGTTGGTTTTGGTTGGTGTTTTGTGTTGTGTTGTTGTGTGTTTGTTGGTTGTGTTTTGTGTGTGTTGTTTGTGTTGTTGTTGGTGTGTTTTGTGTTGTTGTGTGTTGGTGTTTGTTGTGTTGTGGTTTTTGTGTTGTTTTGTTGTGTTGTGTTGTTGTTGTGTTTGTTTGTTGGTTGTGGTGTTGTTTTGTTTGTTGTTGTGTTGTGTTGTTTGTGTTGGTGTGTTTGTTGTTTTTGTGTTTGTGTTTGTTTGTGGTGTTGTTTGTTGTGTTTTGTGGTTGTGTTGTGTTGTTGTTTGTGTTTTTTTGTTGTGTGGTTGTTGTGTGTTGTGTTTGTTGTTGTGTGTTTGTTGTTTGTTGTTGGTGTGTGTTGTGTTGTTGTTTGTGTGTGTTGTGTTTGGTTTGTTTGTTGTGGTTGTTTGTGTTGTGTTTGTTTTGTGTTGTTTGTTGTTGTTGTGTTGGTGTTTTGTTGTTGTTTGTTGTGTTGTGGTTGTGTGTTGTTTGTGTTGGTGTTGTTGGTTGTGTGTTTTGTTTGTGTTTGTGGTGTTGTGTTGTTTGTTTGTGTTTGTGTGTGTTGTTTGTGGTTGTGTTGGTTGTTTGTGTTGTTTGTTGTTGGTGTGTTTGTGGTTGTTTGTGTTTGTGTGTTTTGTGTGTTGGTTGTGTGTTTTGTGTGTGTTTGTTGTTTGGTTGGTGTTTGTGTTGTGTTTGTTGTGGTTTGTGTTGTTTTGTGTGGTTTGTTGTGTTGTTTGTGTTGTGTTTTGTTGTGTGTTGTTGTGTTTGTTTGTGGTTGTTTGTGTGTTTGTGTTGTGTTTGTGGTGTTGTTTTGTTGTGTGTTGGTGGTGTTGTTGGTTTGTTTGTGTGTTGTGTGTTGGTGTTGTGTTGTGGTGTTTTGTGTTTGGTTGTTGGTTTGTGTGTTGTGTGTTTTTGTGTTGTTTGTGGTTTGTGTTTGTGTGGTTTGTGTTTGTTGTGTGTTTTGTGTTGTGTTGGTTGTTTTGTTGTTGTGTGTTGGTGTTTGTTTGTTGTTTGTGTTGTGTGTTTTTGTGGTTGTGTGTTGTTGTTTGTGTGTTGTTTGTTGTGGTTGTGTTTGTGTTGTTTGTGTTGTTGTGTTTGTGGTTTGTGTTGGTGTTGTGGTTTGTTGTGTTTGGTTGTGTTTTGTTGTGTGTTGTGGTTGTTTTGTTTGTTTGTGTTTGTGTGGTGTTGTGGTTTGTGTTTGTGTTGTTGTGTTGTGGTTTTTGTTGGTGTGTTGTGTGTTGTGTTTTGTGTTTGTTGTTGTGTGTGTTGTGTGTTTTGTTTTGGTGTGGTGTTTTGTGTTTGTGGTTGTGTGGTTGGTGTTTGTTGTTGTGTGTTGTTGTGGTGTGTTTGTGGTTGTGTGTTTGTTGTTGTGTGGTTGTTGTTTGGTGTTGTGTGGTGTTGTTGTGTGTTGTTTTTGTGTTTTGTGTTGTTGTGTTTGGTGTTGTTTGTTGTGTTGTTGTGGTTTTGTGTTTTGTTGTTGTTTTGTTGTGGTTTTGTTGTTGTGTGGTTGGTGTTGTTTGTGTTGTTTGTTTTGTGTTGTTTGTGGTGTTGTTGTTTTGTGTGTTGTGGTTGTGTTGTGTTTTGTTGTTTTGTGTTTTGGTGTTTGTGTTGTGTTGTGTTGTTTGTGTTTTGTGTTGTTGTGTTGTTTGGTTGTGTGTTGTTTTGTGGTGTGTTGGTTTGTGTTGTTTGTTGTTTTGTGTTTGGTTGTGTTGTGTGTTGTTTTTGGTGTTTGTGTTGTTTGTGTTTGTTGTGTTGTTTGTGTTGTGGTTGTTGTGGTTTGGTTTGTTGTGTTTGTGTTGTTGTGTGTTGTGTTTTGTGTGTTGTGTGTTGTTTGGTTGTTTGTGTTTGTGTGTTGTTTTTGTGTTGGTTTTGGTTTGTGTGTTGTGTTGTGGTTGTTGTTTTTTGTTGTTGTGGTTGTTGTGTTTTGTTTGTGTGTTGTTTGTTTGTGTTTGTGTGTGTTGTGTTTTTGTGTTGTGTTTGTTGTTTGTTGGTTTGTTGTTGTTTGTGTTGTTGGTTGTGGTGTGTTTGTTTGTTTTGGTTTGTTGGTTGTTGTTGGTGTTGTGTTTGTTGTTTTGTGTTTTGTGTTGTTTGTTTGTGTTTGTTTGTTGTTTGTGGTGTGTTTTGTTTTTGTGTTGTGTTGTGTTGTGGTGTTGTTGTGTTGTTGTTTTTGTTGGTTGTTTTGTTGTGTTGGTTGTTTTGTGTTGTGTTGTGTTGTTTGTTGTGTGTGTTGTGTTGTGTTGTTTTGTTGTGTTGTGTGTTGTTGTGTTGTGTTGTGTTGTGTTGTTGGTGTTTTGGTTTGTTGTTGTGTTTGTGTGGTTTGTTTTGTGTTGGTTGTGTTTTGGTTGTGTGTGTTTGGTGTTTGTTTTTGGTGTGTTTGTTTTGTTGTGTGTTGTTGTGTTTGTGTTGTTTTGTTGTGGTGTTTGTGGTTTGTGTTGTGGTGTGTTTGTGTTTGTTTGGTGTTTTGTTTGTGGTTGTTGTTGTTGGTTTGTGTGTTTTGTTGTGTTTTGTTGTTTTTGGTTGGTTTGTTTTTGTGTGTTGTGTGTGGTTTTGTGTTTGTTGTTTTGGTGTTGTGTTTGTTGTGTTTGTGTTTTTGGTGTTGTGGTGTTGTTTGTGTGTTTTTGGTGTGTTTGTGGTTGTTTGTTGTGTGTTGGTTGTGTTTGGTGTGTTTGTTTGTTGTGTGGTGTTGTTTGTGGTTGTGGTGTTTGTTTGGTGTTGTTGTTGTTTGTGTGTGTGGTGTGTTTTTGTGGTGTTTTGGTTTGTGTTGTTGGTGTGTTTGGTTTGTTGTTTTGGTTTGTGGTTGTGTTGTTGGTTGTTGTGTTGGTTTGTTTGGTTGGTGTGGTGTGGTGTTGTTGTGTTGTTGTTTGGGTTTGTTGTTTTGTTGTGGTGTGGGTTGTGGTTTGTTTGTTGTGGTGGTTGTTGTTTGGTTGTTGTGTTTGGTGTGTTGTTTGTTGTGTTTGTTTGGTGTTTGTGTTTGTTGTTGGTGTTTGTTTTGTTGTGGTGTTTGTGTGGTGTTTGTGTGTTGTGTTGGTGTTGGTGGTTTTGTGTTGGTGTTTTGTTTGGTTTTGTTTGTGGTGGTTGTGTGTTGGTGTGTTTGTTGTTGGGTGTTTGTTGTGTTGTGTTTTGGTGTTGGTTGTTTTTGTTGTGTTTGTGTGGTTGTTTGTGGTGTGGTTGGTTTTGGTTGTTGTTGTGTTGTGGTTGTTGTGGTTGTGTTGTTTGTGTGGTTGTGTGTTGGTTTGTTGTTTGGTGTTGTTTGTGTGTTGTGGTTGGTGTGTTTGTGGTTTTGTTGGTGTTGTTTGGTTGTGGTTGTGTTGGTGTTTGTGTGTTTGTTGGTTGTGTTGTTGTTGTGGTGTTGTGGTTTGTGTGTTGTGTGTTTGTTGGTGTTTGTTGTGTTTTGTGTGGGTGGTGTTGGTGTTGTTTGTGGTTTGTTTGGTGTGTTGGTGTTTGTGTGTTTGTGTTGTTGTTTGTGTTTGTGGTTGGTGTTTTGTTGTGGTTGTTGTGTTTTGTGTTGTTTGTTGGTGGTGTTGTTGTTGTGTTGTTGTGTTGTTTTGTTGGTGTTTGTTGTGTGTGGTTTGTGTTTGTGGGTGTTGTGTTTGTTTGTGTTGTTGTGTGTGTTGGTTTGTGTTTGTGTGTGGTGTTGGTGTGTTTGTTGTTTGGTTGTGGTTGTTTGTGTTGTTTGTTTGGTTGTGGTGTGTTTGTGTGTGGTGTTGTGTTGTTTGTTGTGGTTGTGTTTTGTGGGTTGGGTTGTGTTTTGTGGTGTTGTGGTTTGTTGGTGTTTGTGTGTGTTGTGGTTTTGTTGTGGTTTGGTGTTTGTGTTGGTTTGTTGTTGGTGTGTTGTGTTTGTGTTTGTTGTTGGTGTTGTGTGTTTTGTGTGTGGTGTTTGGTGTTGGTTTGTTGTTGGTGTGTGTTGTGTTTGTGTTGTTGTGGTTTTGGTTGTTGTTTTGTGTTGTTGTGGTGTGTTTTGTTTGTGTGTTTTGTGGTGTTGTGTTTGTTGTTTGGTGTTGTGGTTTGTGTGTTTGTGTGGTGTTGGTGTTTGTTTGTGGTTGTGGTTGTGTTGTGTTGGTTGTTTGGTGTGTGGTTGTTTGGTGTTGTTGGTTTGTGTTTTGTTGTGGTGTGTTGTGTTTGTGTTTGGTGTGTTGTGTGTTGTTTGTGTGTTTTGTTGTTTTTGTGTTTGGTTGTGTTGTGTGTGTTTGGTTTGTTGGTGTTTGTGTGTTTGTGGTTGTGTGGTTGTGTTTGTGTTGTGGTGTGTTGTTGTTGTGTTGGTGTTTGTGGTTTTTGTGGTGTGTTGTGTTGGTTGTTTGGTTGTGTTGTGGTGTTGGGTGTTGTGTGTTTGTGTGTTTGTGGTTGTGTTGTTTGTGTGTTGTTGTGTGTTGTTTGGTTGTTGTTTGTGTTGTGTTGTTTGGGTTGTTTGTTGTGGTTGTTTGTTTGTGGTTGTTGGTGTTTTGTGTGTTGTGTGTTGTTGTTTTGTTGTGGTTGTTTGTGTTGTGGTGTGTTTGTGTGTTGTTTTGTTGTGGTGTTTGTTGTTGTGTTGGTGTGGTTGTTGTTTGGTTTTGTGTGTTTGTTGTTGTGTTGTGTGGTGTTGTGTGTTGTGGTTTGGTGTGTTTGTGTGTTGTTGGTGTGTTGTGTTGTGTGTTTGGTTGTGTGTTTGTGGGTTGTTGTTGTTGTGGTTTGGTGTTGTGGTGTTTGGTGTTGTGTTTTGTGTGTTGGTTGTGTGTTGTTGTTTGTGTTTTGTGTGTTGTGTTGTGTTGTTTGTGTTTGTGTTGGTTGTGGTTTGTTGTGTGTTGTGTTGTGTTTGGTTGTTTTGTGGTGTGTGTTGGTTGTTGGTTTGTGTTGTTGTGTTGTGTGGGTGTTGTTGGTGTTGTGTTTGTTTGTGTTGGTTTTGTTGTGTGTTGTGTTTTGTTGTGTGTTTGTGTTGTGTTGTTGGTTGTGTTTGTTTTGGTGTGGTTGTTGTTGTGGTTGTTTGTGTTGGTGTGTGTTGTGTTGGTTGTGTGTGGTTTGTTTGTTGTTTGTGTTGGGTTGTGTTGTGTTTGTGTTGTGGTTTTGTTGTGGTTGTTTGTGTGTTTTGTGGTGTGTTGTGTTGGTTTTGGTGTGGTTGTGTTGTGTTTGTGTGTGTTGTGTGTGGTGTTGTGTTGTGGTTTGTGTTGTGTTGTTGTGGTTTGTTGTTTGTGGTTGTTGGTGTTGTTGTTTTGTGTGGTTTTGGTGTTTGTGTGTTTGTTGGTGTGTGTGGTTTGTGTGGTTTGTGTTGTGGTGTTGTGTTGTTGTGTTTGTTGTTGTTGTGTTGTTTGTGGTGTTTGTTGTGTTTGTTGTTGGTGTGTGTTTTGTGTTGTGTGGTTGTTTTGTTGTGTTGTGTGTTGTTGGTGTGTTTGTGTTTGTGGTGTTGTGTGGGTGTTTGGTTGGTGTTGGTTTGTTTTTGGTGTTGTGTTGTTGTGTGTTTTGTGTGGTGTTTGTGTTGTTGGTGTTGTTGGTGTGTTTGTGTGTGTTTGTTGTGTTGTTTGTGGTTGTGTGTGTTTTTTTGTTGTGGTGGTTTGTGTTGGTTGTTGTGTTGGTTGTTGGTGTTGTGTGTTGGTGTTTGTGTGTGTGGTTTTGGTTGTTGTTTTGTTGGTGTTTGTGTGTGGTGTGTGGTTTGTGTTGTGGTTTTTGGTTGTGGTGTTGTTGTTGTGTTGTTGTTGGTTTGTGTTGTGTTGTGGTTTTGTGTGTTGTGTTGTTTGGGTTTTGGTTTGTGTGTGTGGTTGTGTTGGTGGTTTGTTGTTGTGTTGTGGGTTGTTGTTGGTGTGGTTTTGTGTGTGTTTGTGTGTTTGGTGTGTGTTGTGTTGGTTGTGGTGGTGTTTGTTGTGTTGTGTGTTGTGGTTGTGTTGTGTTTGTGTTGTTGTGTTGGTGGTGTTGTTTGTGTGTGTTGTTGTGTTGGTGTTTGTGTTGTTTTGGTGTGGTTGGTGTTTGTTTGTGTGGTGTTGGGTTGGTTGTGTTTGGTGTTGTTGGTTTTTGTGTTGTTTGTGGTTGTGGTGTTGTTGTGTGTTGTTTGGGTGTGTTTGTTGTGGTTGTGTTTTTGTGTGGTGTGTGTTGTTGTGGTGTGGTTGTTGTGTGTTGGGTGTTGTGTTGTTGTGGTGTTTGTTGTGGTTGTGGTTTGTTGTGTTGTGGTGTTTGTGTTGGTTTGTTGTGTGTTGTGGTTGTGGTGTTGGTTGTGTGTTGTTTGTGTGTGTTGGTGGTTGGGTGTTGGTTGGTGTTTGTTTTGTGTGTGTGTTGTGGTGTTTTGTGTTTTGGTTGTGTGTTTGGTGTGTTGTGGTGTTTGGTGGTGTTGGTTTGGTTTTGTGGTTTGTTTGTTGTGTGTTGGTGTGTTGTTTTGGTTGGTGTTGGTTGTGTTGTTTGTGTGTTGTTGTGTTTTTTGTGTTGTGGTGTTGGGTTGTGTGTTGGTGTTTGTTGTTTGTGGTTGTTTGTGTGTGGTTTGTTGTGGTTGGTGGTTGTGTTTGGTGTTGGGTTGTTGTTTGTGTTGGTGTTGTGGTGTGTGTTGGTGTTTGTGTGTGGTTTTTGTGTTGTTGTGGTTGGTGTGTTGGTGTTGTGTTTGTGTGTGGTTGTTTTGTGTGTTGTGTGTGTTTGTGTTGTTTGTGTGTGTTGTGTGTTGTTGGTGTTTGTTGTGTTTGGTTGTGTGTTGTTTGTGGTTTGTTGTTGTTTGTGTGTTTGTGGTGTTGTGTTGTGTTGTGTGTTGTTGTGTTGTGTTGTTGTTTGGTGTTGTGGTTGTGTGTTGTGTTGTGGTGTTGGTTGTTTTGTGTTGTGTTGTTGTGTTTGTGTGTTGTGTGTTTGTGTTGTGGTTTTGTTGTTTGGTGTGTTGTGTTGGTGTGTTGTTTGTGGTTGTTGTGTGTGTTTTGTGGTTGTGTTGTGTTGTGTTGTTGGTTGTTTGTGTTGTGTTGTGTGTTTTGTTGGTGTTGTGTTGTGGTGTTGTTTGTGGTGTGTGTTTGTGTGTGGTTGTTTGTGTGTTGTGTTGTGTTGGTTGTTTGTTGTGTTGTGTTGTGTTTTGGTTGTGTGTTTGTGGTTGTGTGTTTGTTGTGTTGTGTTTGTTTGTTGTTGTGTTGTTGTTTTTGTGTTGTTTGTTGTTTGTGTTGTGTGTTGTTGTTTTGTGTGTTTGTTTGTGGTTGTGGTTTGTGTTGTGTGTTGTGGTTGTTTTTTGTTGTGTTTGTGTGTGTTGTTTGTTGTGTTGTTTGTGTTTGGTTTGTTGTTGGTGTTGTGTTTGTGTGTTGGTTTGTTGTGTTGTTGGTGTTGTTGTGTGTGTTTTGTGTGTTGTTGTTTGTTGGTTGTGGTTTTGTGGTTGTGTGTGTGTTTTGTGTTTGTTGTGTTGTTGTTGTGTTGTGTTGTGGTTGTTGTTGTGTGTTTGTGTTGTGTTGGTGTGGTGTGTTTGTGGTGTTGTTTGTGTTGTGTTTGTGTTGTTGGTTTGGTGTGTTGTGTTTTGTGTGTGTTGGTTGTGTTGTTTGTGTTGTTTGGTGTTGTGGTTGTGTTGTTTTGTGTGTTGTTGTTGTGGTTGGTTTTGTGTTTGTGTTGTGTGTTTGTTGGTGTGTTGTGTTGGTGTTGTTGTGTTTGTGTTGGTGGTTGTTGTGTTGTTTGTGTGTTGTTGTTTGTGTGGTGTGTTTGTGTTGTTTGGTGGTTGTGTGTTGTTTGTGTTTGTTGTTGTGGTTGTTGTGTGTGTTGTTGTTGTGTTGTTGTGTGTTTGTGTTGTGTGGTGTTTGTTGTGTTGTTTTGTGTGTGTTGTTGTGTTTTGTTTGTGTGTGTGTGTTGTGTTTTGTGTGTTTGGTTGTGTGTTTGTGTGTTTTGTTGTTGTGTGTTTGTTGTGTGTTTGTGTTGTGTGTTGTTGGTTTTGTGTTGTGTTTGTGTTGTGGTTGTTTGTGTGTTGTGTTTGTTGTGTTGTTGTGGTTGTGTTGTTGTGTTGTTGTTGTTTGTGTGTGTTGTGTGTTGTGGTGTTGTTTTGTTGGTTGTGTGTGTGTTTGTTGGTTGTTTGTGTGTTGTGTTTGTTGTGGTGTTGTTTGTTGGTTGTGTTTGTGGTTTGTGTGTTGTGTTTGTGTTGTTTTGTGTTGTGTTGTTGTGGTTTGTGTGTTTTGTTGTTGTGTTGTGTTGGTTGTGTGTGTTGGTGTTGTTTGTTGTTGGTGTGTTGTTGTGTGTTGTTTGTTTTGTTGTTGTGTTGTGTGTTGTGGTGTTGGTGTGTTGTGTTGGGTGTTTTGGTTGTGTGTTGGTTGTGTTTGTTGTGGTGTTGTGTGGTTGTTGTGTTGTTTGTTGTTGTTGTGTTGTTTGTGTGTTTGTTGTTGGTGTGTGTGTTTGTTGTGTTTGTTGTTGTGTTTGTGTGTGGTTTGTGTTGTTGTTTGTGTGTTTGTTGTGTTGTGGTGTGTGGTTTGTTGTTGTGTTGTGGTGTTGTGTTTGTGTGTTTGTTGTGTTGTTGTGTTTGTTTGTTTGTTGGTTTTGTTGTGGTGTGTTGTGTGTGTTTTGTTTTTGTGTTGTTGTGTTGTGTGTTGTGTGTTTTGTTGTGTGTTTTGTGTGTTGTGTTGGTTGTGTGTTTGTGTGTTGGTGTGTTTGTTTGGTTGTTGTTGTTGTGTGTTTGTGTTTGTTGTGGTGTTTGTGTTGTGTTTGTTTGTGTGTTGTGGTGTTTGTTGGTGTTTGTGTTTGTGTGTTGTGTTGTGTTTGTGTTGTTGGTTTGTGTGTGTTGTGTTGTGTTTGTTGTTTGTGTGGTTGTTGTTTGGTGTGTTGTTGTGTGTTGTGGTGTTTTTGTGGTGTGTTGTGTGTGGTTTGTTTGTGTGTTTGTGTGTTGTGTTGTGTGTGTTTTGTGTTGTGTTGTTGTGTGTTTGTTGTGTGTTGTGTGTTTGTGTGTGTTGTGGTTTGTTGTTGTGTTGTGTGTTTGTTGGTTGTTGTGGTGTTTGTTTGTTGTGTGGTGTGTGTGTTGTTGTGTTTTGTGTTGTTGTGTGTTGTGTTGTGTTGTGTGTTTGTTGTGTGTTTGTTTGTTGTGTTGTGTTGTGTGTGTTTTGTTGTTGTTTGTGGTGTTGTGTTTTGTTGTGTGTTGTGTGTTTGTTTGTGGTTGTGTGTTGTTGTGTGTTGTGTGTTGGTTTGTGTGTTGTGTTTTGTGTTGTGTTTGTGTTGTTGTTGTTGTGTTTTGTGTGTGTTGTGTTGTGTGTTTGTTGGTGTGTTTGTGTTGTGTTGTGTTGTGTGTTGTTGTGTGTGTTGTTGTGTTGTGTTGTGTTTTTGTTGGTGTTGTTGTGTTGTTGTGTGGTTGTTTGTGTGTTTTTGTTTTGTGTGTTGTGTTGTTGGTTGTTGTGTTGTGGTGTTTGTTTGTGTGTTGTTGTTTGTGTTGTGTGTGTTTGTTTGGTTGTTGTGTTGGTGTTGGTTGTTTGTTGTGTGTGTTTTGTTGTGTTTGTTGTTGTGTTGTGTGTTGTTTGTGTGTGTTTGTGTTGTGTTGGTGTTGTGTTGTGTTTGTGTGTTTGGTTGTGTTTTGTGTTGTTGTTTGTGTTTGTGTGTTGTTGTGTTGTGTGTGTTTGGTGTGTTGTTTGTTGTGTGGTTTGTTTTGTGTTGTGTTGTTGGTGTTTGGTGTTGTTTGTTGTGTTGTGTGTGTTGTTTGGTGTGTGTTGGTTTGTGTGTTGTGTTGTGTTGTTTTGTGTGTGTGGTGTTTGTTTGTGGTTTGTTGTGTGTTGTTGGTGTTTGTGTTGTGTTGTGTTGTGTTTTGTGTTGTTTGTGTTTGTGGTTTTGTTGTGTGTTGTGTTTGTGTTGTTGTGTTGTTGTGTTGTGTGTGTTGTGTTGTTTGTTGTGTGTTGTTTGTGTGTGTTGTGTTTGTGTGTTGTTGTGTGTTGTTTGTGTTGTGTGTTGTTTGTGTTTTGTGTGTGTTGGTTGTTGTGTGTTGTTGTTGTGTTGTGTTTGTGTTGTTGGTGTGTTGTGTGTGGTTGTGTGTTGTTTGGTTTGTGTTTGTGGTTGTTGTGTTGTTGTGTGTTGTGTTGGTGTGTGTGTTTGTTGGTTGTGTGTTGTTGTGGTTGTTTGTGTTTTGTGTTGGTGTTGTGTTGTTTGTTGTGTTGTGGTTGTTTTGTTTGGTTGTGTGTTTGTTGTGTTGTGTTGTGTTTGTGTTGTGTGTGTTTGTTGTGTTGTGTTTGTTGTGTTTTGTGTGTTGTGTGTTGTTGTGTTGTGTTGGTTTGTTGTGTTGGTGTGTTGTTGTTTGGTGTTTGTTGTGTGTTGTTTGTGTTGTGTGTTTGTGTGTTGTTGTGGTTGTTTGTGTGTGTTGTGTTTTGTGTTGGTGTGTTGTGTTGTGTGGTTTTGTGTGTTGTGTTGTGGTTGTTGTGTGTGTTGTGTGGTTGTGTTGTGTGTGTTTTGTTGGTTTGTGTTGTGTTGTTTGTTGTGTGGTTGTTTGTGTTGTGTGTGTTTGTGTTGTGTTGTTTGGTGTTTTGTTGTGTGTGTTGTGTGTTGTGTGTTTGTTTGTTGTGTTGTTTGTGTTGTTTGTGGTTGTGTGTGTTGTTTGTGTTGTGTGTTTGTGTGTGTTGTTGTTGTGTGTTTGTGTGTTGTGTGTTGTGTTTGTGTTTGTTGTGGTGTTGTTTGTGTGTTGTTTGTGTTGTGTTGTGTTGGTGTTGTGTTTGTGTTGTTTTGGTTGTGTTGTGTTGTGTGGTTGTTGTGTTGTTGTGTTTGTGTTGTGTTGTTGTGTTGTTTGTTGTGTGGTTTGTGTTGTTGTGTTGTGTTTGTGTTGTGTTTGTTGTGTTGTTGTGTGGTGTGTTGTGTTTGTGTGTTTGTTGTTTGGTGTGTTGTTTGTGTGTTTGTGTGGTTTTGTGTTGTGTGTTGTGTGTTGTGTTGTTGTGTGTTTGTGTTGTTGTTGTGTGGTTGTTGTTTGGTTGTGTGTGTTTGTGTGTGTTTTGTTGAGTGTTGTGTGGTTTGTGTGTTTGTTTGTTGTGTGTTTGTGTGTGTTGTTGTGTTGTGTGTGTTTGTTGTGGTTGTTGGTGTTGTTGTTGTGTGTTGTGTTGTGTTGTGTTTGTGTGTGGTTGTGTGTTGTGTGTTGTGTTGTGTTGTGTTGTTTTGTTGTGTTGTGTTGTGTTTGTGTGGTTTGTGTGTTGTTGTGTTGTGTTGTGTTGTGTTGGTTGTTGTTTGTGTTGTTGTGTGTTTTGTGTGTTGTGTTTGTGTTGTGTGTTTTGTGTTGTGTGTTGTTGTGTTGTTGTTTGTGGTGTGTGTTTGTTGTGTTGTGGTTTGTTGTGTTTGGTTGTGTGTGTTTGTGTTGTGTTGTTGTTGTTGGTTTGTGTGTTTTGTGTTGTTGTGTGTGTTGTGTGTTGTTGTGTTGTGTTTGTGTTGTGTTGTTTGTTGTTTGTGTGTTGTTGTGTTGTGTTGTTGTGTTGTTTTGTGTGTTGTTTGTGTGTTTGTGTGTTGTTTGGTTGTGTTGTGTGTTGTGTGTTTGTGTGTTGTGTGTTTGTGGTGTGTTGTTGTGTTTGTTTGTGTGTTGGTGTTTGTTGTTGTGTTTGTGTTTTGTGTGTTGTTGTGTTGTGGTGTGTTTGTTGTGTTGTGTGTGTTTGTTGGTTTGTGTGTTTGGTGTTGTGTGTTGTGTTGTGGTTTGTTGTGTTTGTGTTGTGTGTTGTGTTTGTGTGTGTTGGTGTGTGTTTTGTGTGTTGTGTGTTTTGTTGTTGTGTGTTGTTGTGTGTGTGTTGTGTTTGTTGTGTGTTGGTGTTTGGTGTGTTGTGTGTTGTGTTGTGGTTTGTTGTGTTGTGGTTGTTTGTGTGGTTTTGTGTTTGATTGTTGGTGTGTGTGTTGTGTGTTGTGTGTGTTGTTTGTTGTGTTGTGGTGTTGTGTGTTTGTGTTGTTGTGTGTTTGTTGTTTGTGTTGTTGTGTGTGTTTTGTGTTGTGTTTGTGTGTTGTGTGTTTGTTGTTTTGTGTTGTGTTGTGTGTTGTTGTGTTTGTGTGTTGTTTTGTGTTGTTGTTTGTTGTGTGTGTTTGTGTTGTGTTGTTGTTGTGTTTGTGTGTGTGTGTTGTTTTGTGTGTGTTGTGTTGTGTTGTTTGTGTGTTGGTGTTTGTTTGTGTTGTGTTGTGTTGTGTGTGTTGTTGTTGTTTGTTTGTGTGTGTTGGTTGTGTGTTTTGTTGTTGTGTTGTTGTGTGTGTTTGTTGTTGTGTTTGTTGTGTTGTTGTGTGTTGTTGTGTGTTGTTTTGTGTTGTGTGTTTGTTGTGTTGGTGTTGTGTTGTGTGTTTGTGTTGTTTGTGTGTGTGATGTGTGTGTGTTGTGTGTGTTGTTTGTTGTTGTGTTGTTGTGTTGTGTGTGTTGTTGTGTTGTGTGTTTGTTGTGTTTGTGTTGTGTGTTTGTGTGTTGTGTTGTGTTTGTTTTGTGTGTTGTGTTGTTGTGTTGTGTTTGTGTGTGTTGTTTGTTTGTGTGTTGTGTGTGTTGTGTTTGTGTTTGTGTGGTTGTTTTGTGTTTGTGTTGTTGTTGTGTGTTGTGTGTTGTGTGTTGTTGTGTGTTTGGTGTGTTTGTTGTGTTGTGTGTTGTGTGTTTTTGTGTTGTGTTGTGTTGTGTTTGTTGTGTTTTGTTGTGTGGTTGTGTGTGTTGTGTTGTGTGTTTGTGTGTGTTGTGTTGTGTGGTGTGTTTGTGTGTTGTGTTGTGTGTTGTGTGTGTTGTTGTGTGTTGTGTTTGTTTGTGTGTGTGTTGTGTGTTTGTGTTTGTGTTGTTGTTGGTTTGTTGTGTGTTGTGTGTTGTTGTTGTTGTTGTGTGTGTGTTTGTTGTTGTTTGTTGTGTTGTGTTTGTTGTGTGTTGTGTTGTTGTTGTGTGTTGTGTGTGTTGTGTTGTGTGTTGTGTTTGTGTTGTGTGTTTGTTGTGTGTGTTGTGTTGTTTGTTGTGTGTTGTGTTGTGTTGTTGTGTGTGTTTGTTGTGTTGTGTTGTGTGTTGTTTGTGTTTGTGTGTGTTTGTGTTGTGTGTTTGTTGTGTTGTTGTGTGTTTGTGTGTTGTGTTTGTTGTGTGTGTTGTTTGTTGTGTGTTGTTGTGTGTGTTGTGTTTTGTGTGTGTTGTTGTGTGTGTTTGTTGTGTGTTGTGTTGTGTGGTTGTGTTTGTGTTGTTGTTGTTTGTTGTGTGTGTGTTGTGTGTTTGTTGTGTGTTGTGTTGTTTGTGTTGTGTGTTGTGTGTGTTGTGGTGTGTTGTTGTTTGTGTTGTGTTGTGTTTGTTGTGTGTGTTGTGTGTGTTGTGTTGTTGTGTTTGTGTGTGTTTGTTTGTGTGTTGTGTTTGTGTGTGTTGTGTGTTGTTTGTGTTTGTGTTGTGTTGTTGTGTGTGTTGTGTTGTTTGTTTTGTTGTGTGTTGTGTTGTTTGTGTTGTTGTTGTGTTGTTGTGTTTTGTGTGTTTGTGTTGTTGTGTGTTGTGTTTGTGTGTGTTTGTTGTGTTGTGTGTTTTGTTTGTGTTTGTTGTGTTGTTGTGTTGTGTGTGTGTTTTGTGTTGTTGTTGTGTGTGTGTTTGTGTTGTGTTTGTGTTGTGTGTTGTTTGTTGTGTTGTTTGTGTGTTTGTGTGTTGTTTGTGTTGTGTTTTGTGTTGTGTTGTGTTTGTGTGTGTTGTTTGTTGTGTTTGTGTTGTGTTTGTGTTGTTGTTGTGTTGTGTTTGTTTGTTGTGTGTTTGTTGTGTGTTGTGTTGTTGTTTGTGTTTTTGTTTGGTGTTGTGTGTGTTTGTTGTGTTGTTGTTTGTGTGTGTGTTTGTGTGTGTTGTGTTGTTGTGTTTGTTGTGTTTGTGTGTTGTTGTGTGTTGTTGTTTGTGTTGTGTGTGTTTGTTTTGTTGTTGTGGTTGTGTGTTGTTGTGTGTGTGTTGTGTGTGTTGTGTTTTGTTGTTGTTTGTGTGTTGTGTTGTGTGTTTGTGTGTTGTGTGTTGTGTTGTGTTGTTGTGTTGTTTGTGTTGTGTTTGTGTTGGTTGTTGTGTGTTTTTGTGTGTTGTTGTGTTGTGTTTTGTGTTTGTGTGTGTTGTTGTGTTGTGTTTGTGTGTTGTTTGTTTGTGTGTGTTGTGTTGTGTGGTGTTGTTGTGTTTGTTGTTGTGTTTGTTTGTTGTTGTGTTGTGTGTGTGTTTTGTGTTGTGTGTGTTGTGTTTGTGTGTTGTGTTTTGTGTTGTTGTTGTGTTGTGTTTTGTTGTGTGTTGTGTGTTGTGTTGGTGTTGTGTTGTGTGTTTGTGTTGTGTTGTTGTTTGTGTGTGTGTTGTTGTGTTTGTTGTGTGTGTTTGTGTTGTGTTTGTGTGTTGTTGTGTTGTGTGTGTTTGTTGTGTGTGTTGTTTGTGTTTGTGTGTTGTTGTGTTGTGTTTGTTGTGTGTTGTTGTTGTGTGTTTGTGTGTGTTTGTGTGTTGTGTTTTTGTGTTGTGTTGTGTGTTGTGTGTTGTGTTGTTGTGTGTTGTGTGTGTTGTGTTGTTTTGTTGTGTGTGTTTGTGTTGTGTTGTTGTTTGTTTGTGTTTGTGTGTGTTGTTGTGTGTTGTGTGTTGTGTGTTTGTTGTTGTGTGTTGTTTTGTGTGTGTTGTGTTGTGTTGTGTGTTTTGTTGTGTTGTGTGTGTTTGTGTTGTTGTTGTGTTTGTTGTTGTTGTGGTTGTTGTTGTGTTGTTGTGTGTTGTGTTGTTGTGTTGTGTTGTTTGTTGTGTGTTGTGTTGTGTTGTGTTGTGTTGTGTGTTGTGTTGTGTGTGTTGTTGTGTTGTGTGTGTGTTGTGTTTGTGTTTGTTGTTGTTGTGTGTGTTTTGTGTGTGTTGTTGTTTGTGTGTTTTGTGTGTTGTGTGTTGTGTGTTGTGTTTGTTGTGTGTTTTGTTGTTGTTTGTTTGTGTGTTGTGTGTTGTGTTGTTTTGTTGTGTGTTGTGTGTGTTTTGTTGTTGTGTGTTGTTGTGTGTTTGTGTTGTGTGTTGTGTGTTTGTGTGTTGTGTGTTGTTGTTGTTGTGTTTGTGTGTTGTTGTGTTTGTTGTGTTTGTGTTGTTGTGTGTTGTGTTGTTGTGTGTTTGTTGTGTGTTGTTGTTGTTTGTGTGTTTGTTGTGTTGTGTGTTTGTTGTTGTGTTTGTGTTTGTTGTGTGTGTTTGTGTGTGTTTGTGTGTTGTTTTGTTGTTGTTTGTGTTGTGTTGTGTGTGTTTGTGTTTGTGTGTTGTGTTTTGTGTGTTGTTGTGTTTGTGTGTTGTTGTTGTGTGTTGTTGTTGTTTGTGTGTTGTGTGTGTTGTTGTGTGTGTTTGTGTGTTGTGTTGTGTTTGTTGTGTTTGTTGTGTGTTGTTTGTGTTGTGTGTGTTTGTTGTTGTTGTGTGTTGTTTGTGTTTGTGTGTTGGTGTTTGTGTGTTGTTGTGTGTTGTTTGTGTGTGTTTTGTGTTGTTGTGTTGTGTTGTGTTGTTGTGTTGTTTGTTGTGTGTTGTTGTGTTGTTGTTTGTGTGTTGTGTTGTGTTGTTTGTGTGTTGTTGTGTTTGTTGTGTGTTGTTGTGTGTGTTGTTTGTGTGTTGTGTTGTGTTGTTGTGTTGTTTGTGTGTTTGTTGTGTTGTGTTGTTGTGTGTTTTGTGTGTGTTTGTTGTGTGTTGTTGTTGTGTGTTGTTGTGTGTTGTTGTGTGTTGTTTGTTGTGTTTTGTGTTGTGTTGTGTGTTTGTTGTGTTTGTTGTTGTGTGTTGTTTGTGTTGTTGTGTGTTGTGTGTTTGTGTTGTGTTGTGTGTTTGTGTTTTGTTTGTGTTGTTTGTGTTGTGTGTGTTGTGTTGTGTGTGTTGTGTGTTTGTTGTGTGTTGTGTGTTGTTTTGTGTTGTGTGTGTTTGTGTTTTGTTGTGTGTTTGTGTTTGTTGTGTGTTGTTGTGTTTGTTGTGTGTTTGTGTTTGTTGTGTTGTTGTGTGTGTTTTGTTGTGTTGTGTTGTGTTGTGTTTGTGTTGTGTTGTGTGTGTGTGTTTGTGTTGTGTTGTGTGTTTGTGTTTGTTGTGTTGTTGTGTGTTGTTTGTGTTGTGTGTTTGTGTGTGTTGTGTTTTGTGTTGTTGTGTTTGTTGTTGTGTTGTGTTGTGTGTTTGTTGTTGTGTTGTTTGTGTGTGTGTTTGTGTTGTTGTGTGTTGTTGTTGTGTGTGTTGTGTTGTGTGTTGTTTGTGTTGTTGTGTTGTGTGTTGTGTTGTGTTGTTGTTGTGTGTTGTGTTGTGTTGTGTTTTGTTGTGTTGTTTGTGTGTTGTGTGTTGTTTTGTGTTGTGTTGTGTGTTGTGTGTGTTGTGTGTTGTTTGTTGTGTGTTGTTTGTGTGTTTGTGTGTTGTGTTGTGTTTGTTGTGTGTTTGTGTTGTGTTTTTGTGTTGTGTGTTGTGTTGTGTTGTTTTGTTGTGTTGTGTGTTGTGTTTGTGTGTTGTTTGTGTTGTGTGGTTGTTGTGTGTTGTGTTGTTTTGTGTGTTGTTGTGTTGTGTGTTTGTGTTGTGTTGTTTGTTGTGTTGTTGTGTGTTGTGTGTGTTGTGTTTGTTGTTGTGTGTTGTTTGTTTGTGTGTTGTGTGTGTTGTTGTGTTGTGTGTGTTGTTGTTGTGTTGTTGTGTTGTGTGTGTGTTGTGTGTGTTTGGTTGTTGTGTTTGTTGTTGTGTTTGTGTGTGTTGTTGTGTGTTTGTTGTGTTTGTTGTGTGTTGTGTGTTTGTGTTGTGTGTGTTGTGTGTGTTGTTTGTGTGTGTTGTTTGTTGTGTGTTGTGTTTGTGTGTTGTTTGTGTGTTGTGTGTTGTGTTGTGTGTGTTGTTTGTGTGTTGTGTGTGTTGTTGTGTTGTGTGTGTTGTGTTTTGTGTTGTGTGTGTGTTGTGTTTTGTGTTTGTTGTGTTGTTGTTGTTGTGTGTGTTGTGTGTTTGTTGTGTGTGTTTGTTGTGTTGTGTTGTGTTGTTGTTTGTGTGTGTGTTGTGTTTTGTTGTGTGTTGTGTTGTTGTGTTGTGTTGTTGTGTTTGTGTGTTGTGTTGTTGTTGTGTGTTGTTTGTGTTGTGTGTGTTGTTTAGATTGTTGATTTGTTGTTGTGTTTGTGTTGTTGTGTGTGTTTGTGTTGTTGTGTTGTTGTGTTGTGTTGGTTTGTGTGTTGTGTGTTGTGTTGTGTTGTTGTGGTGTTGTGTGTTTGTTGTGTTGTGTTTGTGTTGTTGTTGTGTGTTGTTGTTTGTGTGTGTTGTGTGTTGTTTGTGTTGTGTGTTGTTTGTTGTGTTGTTTGTGTGTTGTGTTGTGTTTTGTTGTTTGTTGTGTGTTTGTTGTTGTGTGTTGTGTTGTGTGTTGTTGTTGTGTGTTGTGTTTGTTGTGTTGTTGTGTTGTGTGTTGTGTGTGTGTTGTGTTGTTGTTTGTGTGTTGTGTTGTGTGTTTGTTGTGTTGTGTGTTTTGTTGTGTTGTTGTTGGTGTTGTGTTGTTGTGTGTTGTTGTTTGTGTGTTGTGTGTTTGTTGTTGTGTTGTGTTTGTTGTGTGTTGTGTTGTTGTGTTGTGTTTGTTGTGTGTTGTTGTGTTTGTGTTGTTTGTGTTGTGTTTGTGTTGTTTTGTGTGTTGTTTGTGTGTTGTGTTGTGTGTTTTTGTGTGTTGTGTTGTTTGTGTTGTTTTGTGTGTGTGTTGTGTGTTTTGTGTTGTTGTGTGTTTGTTGTGTTGTGTTGTGTGTGTGTTGTTTGTGTTTGTTGTTGTGTGTGTTGTTGTTGTGTGTGTGTTGTGTGTTGTTGTGTTTGTGTGTTGTGTTGTGTGTTTGTGTGTTGTTGTTTGTGTGTTGTGTTGTGTTGTTGTGTTGTGTGTTGTGTTTGTTGTTGTTTGTGTGTGTTGTGTTGTTGTGTTTGTGTGTTGTGTTTGTTGTTGTGTGTGTTGTTGTGTTGTTGTTGTGTTTGTGTTGTGTTGTTTGTTGTTGTGTTGTGTGTTGTGTGTGTTGTGTTGTTGTTTGTGTGTTGTGTGTTGTTGTTTGTGTGTTGTTGTTTGTGTGTGTTGTTTGTGTGTTTGTGTTGTGTTGTGTGTGTTTGTGTTGTTGTGTTGTTGTGTTGTGTTGTTGTGTGTGTTGTGTTTGGTGTTTGTTGTGTTGTTGTGTTTGTTGTTGTGTGTTGTTGTGTGTTTGTGTGTTGTTGTGTTGTTGTGTGTGTTGTTTGTTGTGTGTGTTTGTGTGTTGTGTGTGTTTGTTGTTGTGTTGTGTTGTGTTTGTGTGTGTTGTTGTTTTGTTGTGTTGTGTGTTGTGTGTTGTTGTGTTGTGTTTTGTGTTGTGTTGTTGTGTTTGTGTGTTTGTGTGTGTTGTTGTGTTTGTGTTGTGTTGTGTTGTGTTTTGTGTGTGTTGTGTGTGTGTTGTGTGTTGTTGTGTTGTGTTGTGTTGTTGTTTGTGTGTTTGTGTTGTGTTGTTTGTGTGTGTTTGTTGTGTGTGTTGTGTTTGTTGTGTGTTGTGTTTTGTTGTGTTGTTTGTGTGTTGTGTTTGTGTTGTGTGTGTTGTGTTGTGTTGTGTTGTGTTTGTTGTGTTGTTGTGTGTTTGTGTGTTGTGTTGTGTTGTTGTGTGTGTTGTGTGTTGTGTTTGTGTTGTTGTGTTGTGTGTGTTGTTGTTGTGTGTTTGTGTTTGTTGTGTGTGTGTTGTTTGTGTGTTGTGTGTGTTTGTGTTTGTTTGTTGTGTTGTGTGTTTGTTGTGTGTGTTTTGTGTTTGTGTTGTGTGTGTTGTTTGTGTTGTTGTGTGTTGTGTTGTGTTGTGTTGTGTTGTTTGTGTTGTTGTGTGTTGTGTGTGTGTTGTGTTTGTTGTGTGTTGTTGTTGTTTGTGTGTGTGTTGTTGTGTTTGTGTGTTGTGTTGTTTGTGTTGTTTGTGTGTGTTGTGTGTTGTGTTGTTGTTGTGTGTTGTTGTTTGTGTTGTTTTGTGTGTTGTGTTGTTGTTTGTGTGTGTTTGTTGTGTGTTGTGTGTTGTGTGTTTTGTGTGTTGTGTGTGTTTGTTGTGTTGTGTTTGTTGTTTGTGTGTGTTGTGTGTTGTGTGTGTTGTTTGTGTTTGTTGTTTGTGTTTGTGTGTGTTTGTGTTTGTTGTGTTTGTTGTGTTGTGTTGTGTTGTTTGTGTTTTGTGTTGTTGTGTGTTGTGTTGTGTGTTTTGTGTTTGTGTTGTGTGTGTTGTTGTGTTGTGTGTTGTGTGTGTTTTGTGTTTGTTGTGTGTTTGTTGTGTTGTTGTGTTTGTGTTGTGTGTTGTTGTGTTGTGTGTGTTGTTTGTGTTGTGTTGTGTGTGTTGTTGTTGTGTGTGTTGTGTTTTGTGTGTGTTTGTTGTTGTGTTTGTGTGTTGTTGTTTGTTGTTGTGTGTTTGTTGTGTGTGTGTTTGTTGTGTTGTTGTGTTGTGTTGTTTGTGTTGTGTTGTGTGTTTGTGTGTGTTGTTGTGTGTTTGTTGTTTTGTGTGTGTTGTGTTGTGTGTTGTGTTTGTTTTGTGTGTTGTGTTGTGTTGTGTGTTGTTTGTTGTGTGTGTTGTGTTGTGTTGTTGTGTGTTGTGTGTTGTGTGTTGTTGTGTGTTTGTTGTGTGTTGTTGTTTGTTGTGTGTGTTTGTGTTGTGTTTGTGTTGTTGTGTGTTTGTGTTGTGTTGTGTGTGTTGTTTGTTGTTTTGTTGTGTTGTGTGTGTTGTGTTTGTTGTGTGTTGTGTTGTTTGTGTTGTGTGTTTTGTTTGTGTGTGTTGTGTTGTGTTGTTGTGTGTTGTGTTGTTTGTGTTGTTTGTTGTGTTTGTTGTGTGTTGTGTGTTGTTGTGTTGTTGTGTTGTTTGTGTGTTGTGTGTTGTGTTTGTGTGTGTTGTGTTGTGTGTGTTGTTGTGTGTTGTTTGTGTGTTTTGTGTTGTTTGTGTTTTGTGTGTTGTGTGTGTGTTTGTTGTGTGTTGTGTTGTTGTGTGTTGTGTTTTGTGTGTTGTTTGTGTTTGTTGTGTGTTGTGTTTGTTGTGTTGTGTTGTTGTTGTGTTGTGTGTTGTGTGTGTGTGTTGTGTGTTGTGTGTGTTTGTGTTGTGTGTTGTGTTTGTGTTGTTGTGTTGTGTTGTGTGTTGTGTGTGTTGTTTGTGTTTTGTTGTTGTGTGTGTTGTGTTTGTGTGTTTGTTGTGTGTTGTTGTTGTGTTTGTTGTGTGTTGTTGTTTGTGTGTGTTTTGTGTGTTGTGTGTTTGTTGTTGTTTGTTGTGTGTTGTTTGTTGTGTGTTGTGTGTTGTGTTGTTGTGTTTTGTTGTGTTGTTGTGTGTGTTGTTTGTGTGTGTTTGTTGTGTGTGTTGTTTGTGTGTGTTGTGTTGTTGTTGTGTTGTGTTTGTTGTTGTTGTGTGTGTTGTGTTTGTTGTGTGTTTGTTGTGTGTTGTGTTGTGTTGTTTGTTGTTGTGTGTTGTTGTGTTTGTTGTTGGTGTGTTGTGTGTGTGTTTGTGTTGTGTTTTGTGTTGTGTTGTGTGTTTGTGTTGTTGTGTTGTGTGTTTTGTGTTGTGTTGTGTTGTTGTGTTGTGTTGTGTGTTGTGTTGTGTGTTGTTTGTGTTGTGTTGTGTTGTTGTGTGTTGTTGTGTTGTTGTTGTGTTGTGTTGTTGTGTTTGTGTTGTGTTGTGTGTTGTTGTTGTGTGTTGTTTGTGTGTGTTGTGTGTTTTGTGTTGTTGTGTGTTGTTTGTGTGTTGTGTTGTGTTGTGTTGTTGTTGTGTTTGTGTTGTGTTGTGTGTTTGTTTGTGTTGTGTGTTGTGTTTTGTGTGTTGTGTTGTTGTGTTTGTGTGTTGTTTGTTGTGTTGTGTGTTTGTGTTGTTGTTGTTGTGTGTTGTGTTGTTGTGTGTGTTGTTGTGTTGTGTGTGTTTTTGTGTGTGTTGTGTTGTGTGTGTTGTGTGTTGTTTGTGTTTGTTTGTGTGTGTTTGTTGTTGTGTTGTGTGGTTGTTGTTGTGTGTTGTGTTGTTTGTTGTGTGTTGTGTGTGTTTTTGTTTGTGTTGTGTTGTGTGTTGTGTTTGTGTGTTGTGTGTTGTGTTTGTGTGTTGTTGTGTTGTGTTGTGTGTTGTGTTGTTTGTGTGTGTTGTGTTTGTGTTGTGTGTTTGTTGTGTTGTGTGTTGTTTGTGTTGTGTTGTGTGTGTTGTGTTTTGTGTTTTGTTGTGTTGTGTTGTTGTTGTGTTGTTTGTGTTGTGTTTGTGGTGTTGTGTTGTTTGTGTTGTGTTGTTTGTGTGTTGTGTTTGTTGTGTTGTGTGTTGTGTTTGTGTGTTGTGTGTTGTTTGTGTGTTGTGTTTTGTGTGTTGTGTTTGTTGTTGTGTGTTTGTGTGTGTTTGTGTTGTTGTGTTGTTGTGTGTTGTGTTTGTGTGTTGTTTGTGTTGTGTTTGTGTGTTGTGTTTTGTGTTGTTTGTGTTGTGTTGTGTTTTGTTGTGTTTGTTGTTGTGTTGTGTGTTGTGTTGTGTTGTGTGTTTGTGTTTGTTGTGTGTTGTGTGTGTGTTGTTGTGTTTGTGTTGTTGTTTTGTGTTGTTGTGATGGTTGTGTGTTGTTGTGTGTTTTGTGTTTGTGTGTGTTGTTTGTTGTGTGTGTTGTGTGTTGTGTTGTGTGTTGTGTTTGTTGTTTGTGTGGTTGTGTGTTGTTGTTTTGTTTGTGTTTGTGTTGTGTTGTGTTGTTGTTTGTGTGTGTTTGTGTTGTGTGTTGTTGTGTTTGTGTGTGTTGTGTGTTGTTGGTTGTTTGTTTTGTGTGTGTGTTTGTGTTGTTGTGTGTGTGTTGTGTGATGTTGTGTTGTGTGATGTTTTGTTTTGTGTGTTGTGTTTGGTGTGTGTTTGTGTTGTGTTGTGTTGTTGTGTGTTGTTTTGTGTTGTTTGTGTGTGTTGTTGTGTTGTGTGTGTTGTGTTGTGTTGTGTTGTTGTGTGTGTTGATTGTGTGTGTTGTTGTTGTGTGATTTGTGTGTGTGTTGTTGTTTGTGTTGTGTTGTGTGTGTGTTGTGTTGTGTGTGTGTGTTGTTTTGTGTGTTGTTGTGTTGTTTGTGTGTGTTGTGTGTGTTGTGTGTTGTGTGTGTTTTGTGTTGTGTTGTGTGTGTGTTGTGTTGTGTGTTTGTGTTGTGTTGTTGTGTTTGTGTTTGTGATGTGTTGTGTGTGTGTGTTGTTTGTGTTGTGTGTTGTGTGTTTGTTGTTGTGTTGTTTGTGTGTTGTGTGTGTTGTTTGTGTGTGTTTGTGTGTGTTTTGTTGTGTTGTGTTGTGTTTTGTTGTGTGTTGTTGTGTTGTGTGTTTGTGTTGTGTTGTGTGTTTTGTGTGTTGGTGTGTGTGTTGTTTGTGTGTTGTTTGTTGTTTTGTGTGTGTTGTTGTGTGTGTTTGTGTGTTGTGTGTTGTGTGTGGTTGTGTTTGTGTGTTGTTGTGTGTGGTTTTGTGTGTGTGTGTGTGTTGTGTTGTGTGTGTTGTGTGTGTGTGTTTGTGTTGTGTTGTGTGTGTGTTGTTTGTGTGTTGTGTGTGTTGTGTGTGTGTGTTTGTGTGTGTTGTGTTGTGTGTGTGTGTTGTTGTGTTGTGTGTGTGTGTTGTGTGTGTTGTGTGTGTTGTTGTTGTGTGTTGTGTGTGTGTGTTGTGTGTGTTGTGTTGTGTGTGTGTGTGTTGTGTGTGTGTTGTGTTGTGTGTTGTGTGTTGTGTGTGTGTGTTGTTTGTGTGTTGTGTGTGTTGTTGTGTGTTGTGTGTTGTGTTTGTGTGTGTTGTGTGTTGTGTGTGATGTGTTGTTGTTGTGTTGTGTGTGTGTGTTTGTGTGTGTTGTTGTTGTGTTGTGTGTTGTGTGTTGTTGTGTGTGTTTGTGTGTTGTGTGTGTTGTTGTGTGTGTTGTGTGTGTTGTGTTGTGTGTTGTGTGTTGTGTGTTGTGTGTTTGTGTTTGTGTGTGTGTGTTGTTGTGTGTTGTTTGTGTTGTGTTGTGTGTTGTGTTGTTTGTGTGTGTTGTGTGTGTGTGTGTGTTGTGTGTGTGTGTTGTGTTGTGTGTGTGTTTGTGTGTGTTGTGTGTGTGTTTGTGTTGTGTGTGTGTTGTTGTGTTGTGTTGTGTGTGTTGTGTGTTGTGTTGTTGTTTGTGTGTTGTTTGTTGTGTGTGTGTTGTGTGTGTTGTGTGTTTTGTGTGTGTTGTGTGTTTGTGTGTGTGTGTGTGTTGTGTGTGTTGTGTTTGTGTGTTGTGTGTTGTGTGTTGTGTGTTGTTGTTGTGTGTGTTGTTGTGTGTGTTGTGTTGTGTGTGTGTTTGTGTTGTGTGTTGTGTTGTGTGTTGTGTGTTGTGTGTGTTTGTGTGTGTTTGTTGTGTGTGTTGTGTGTGTTGTTGTGGTGTGTGTTTTGTTGTGTGTTGTGTTGTGTGTTTGTGTTGTGTGTGTTGTGTGTGTGTGTGTGTTGTGTGTTGTGTTGTGTTGTGTGTGTGTTGTGTGTGTTGTGTGTTGTGTTGTGTGTTTGTGTGTTGTGTGTTGTTGTGTTGTTTGTGTGTGTTGTGTGTGTTGTGTGTTGTGTTGTGTGTTGTTTGTGTGTGTTTGTTGTGTGTGTGTTGTGTTGTGTTGTGTGTGTTGTGTTGTTGTGTGTGTGTGTTTGTGTGTTGTTGTGTTGTGTTGTGTTGTGATGTGTTGTGTGTTGTTGTGTGTTGTGTGTGTGTGTTGTGTGTGTGTGTTGTTGTGTGTGTGTTGTGTGTGTTGTTGTGTGTTGTGTTGTGTTGTGTGTTTGTGTTGTGTGTGTGTTGTGTGTTGTTGTGTTGTTGTGTGTGTGTTGTGTTTGTGTGTTGTGTGTGTTGTGTGTGTGTGTTGTTGTTGTGTTGTGTTGTTGTGTGTGTGTTGTGTGTGTTGTGTGTGTGTGTTGTGTGTGTGTTGTGTTGTGTGTGTTTGTGTGTGTGTGTTGTGTTGTGTGTGTTGTGTTGTGTTGTGTTGTTGTTTGTGTGTGTGTTGTTGTGTTTGTTGTGTGTTGTGTTGTGTGTTGTGTTGTTGTGTGTTGTTTGTGTGTGTGTGTTGTGTTTGTTTGTGTGTGTTGTGTTGTGTTGTGTTGTGTTTGTGTTGTGTGTGTTGTGTTGTGTTGTGTTGTGTTGTTGTGTGTTGTTGTTTGTGTTGTTGTTGTTGTGTTTGTGTGTTTGTTGTGTGTGTTGTGTGTTGTGTGTTGTTGTGTGTGTTGTGTTGTGTTGTTGTGTGTTTGTTGTTGTGTTGTGTGTTGTGTGTTGTTGTGTGTTTGTTGTGTTGTGTGTGTTGTGTTGTTTGTGTTGTTGTGTGTTTGTGTGTTGTGTTGTGTGTGTTGTGTGTTGTGTTGTGTGTGATTGTGTGTGTGTGTTGTTTGTGTGTGTGTGTGTTGTGTGTTGTGTGTTTGTGTTGTTTGTGTGTTGTGTGTGTGTTGTGTGTTGTGTGTTTGTGTGTTGTGTTGTGTTGTGTGTTGTGTGTGTGTTGTTGTTGTGTGTTTGTGTTTGTGTGTGTTGTTGTGTGTGTGTTGTGTTGTGTGTGTGTTGTGTTGTGTGTTGTTGTGTGTGTGTTGTGTTG
>JBAMIH010000149.1:52500-65796 GCA_038501795.1 Pseudopleuronectes americanus
GTTTCTGTTGGACGATAGTTGTGGTGTTGTTGTAAGGGTTGGGTTGGTGAATGGTTTGCGTGTGAGTATATTGGGGTGTCGGTGTGTTTGTGTGTATTATGTGTTTGTTGGTGATGTTTGTTTTGTGTGTTGGTGTGTGGTTGTGTGTGTTATGTTGTTTTTAGTGCCAATATGTTGTTGTGATTTGGTTGATGTTATTTATTGGTGGATGATTTGTGACATGTGTGTTTGCTTTGGTATATGCGCTGGTTGATGGTTGTGGTGTTGATTGCGCTTTATTGTTTTGGATTTTGTCCGGTTTTGGATGTGATGTGATGTGTGGGGTGGTTTGGTGGTATGTGTTGTTCTATGTGCTTGCCGTTGTTCTGTGGGCTGGTTTGACTGCTGTTAGTGGATTGTCGTGTGATGTTGGAACCTGTCGGATGATGATGTGTTGATTGTTTGTGCTGTGAGATTGTGGATAGTGGATTCTTTTGGCGTGTTGTTGTAGTTTGTATTGCAACTGTTTTAGTTATTGTGAACGGGGGGAGCCTGATTTTATTAGTGTCCATGGTTGAAGTGGTTGTTGCCAGTCTTATGTGATGTCGTGTTGATAGTGGCTTGTTGTGTGCTGTGGGAATGGGCGTGAATCGTTTTTGTGTGGTGATTAATGTGCTTTGTTTGGTTTGATTGATGCTAGAGTGTCTGTGTTGGTATGTGAAGTTGGGAGTGTATGGGGGATTTGTTTGGATTCTATGTATCTTTGAGAATTATGTGTGTTTTGGTGTGTGATGAGTTGTGTTTGAGCTTGGTTGTGATTTGTTGGTGGTTGTTTGATGTGGATCGTGTTGTTGTTGTGTGGTTGTAAATGTCTTTGTGGTTGTTATTGATGGCTTTGTGTGGTGAATATTGTTTATTCAAGTTGTTGTGGTGAGCTTGGGGATGAGTGTGTGTTGTGGTTGCTGATGTGTTTTTCGTGTGTTTGTGTGTGTAGGATGATTTGGTGTATGTTGCATTGTGTGAGTTTGATGCTTTGGGGTTTGCTTGGGATAGTATATTGTGCTGGTTAGAGTTTTTTGTAACGGTGTGTGTGGGTGTGTTTTGGTGTTTCGTTTGCTGTAATTATGCTGGTGTTGTGTGAATGTGGTGTTGTTTTTGCTGGTGGTTGTGTGCGGTGGGTGTGTGTAATTGTGTTGTGGTGGCTATTAGATGTGTCTGCATGTATGTGGTGGCTTTGATGTGGAGTTGTTGATTGTGGAATTGGATATTTGGAGTGAATTCTGTTTGGATTATGATGGTATCGTTGGTGTGGTTTGATTGTGTGGGTGTGGATGTAATGTTGTTTGTCCTGTTTGTGGTGGATAGGTGAGTGATTTGTAATGTTGCTTTTCTGTATGTTGATTGCTAATTGGGTGGGTGTAAAGATGATTTGTTATGTATGGTGGATTGTGTGTGATTTTGTTTGGATTTTTTTATGTTGGATGGTTTGTGTTGTGTTAGTTGTGTGCTGATTTCTTGTGACGGTGTGTTAATTTGAGTGTTGTTGCTGAGGTTTGTGTGTGTATGGTATTGTACTGTTGTCATTGGAAGAATGTTCTGGGTTTTGTTTTGTTGTGTTGGATTGCTTTTGTGTGTGTTTTGATTTGAGTTATGTTGTGGTGGATTTGTGTTTTTGTGCCTATGGTGATTGTTATGTGTTGGTGTGCTTGTGTGTGCTGGTTGTGTTGGATTTCGGGTAATGGGAAATGTGTTGTTTGCACCCCAGTGTTCTGTGTGTTGTGTTTTTTGGATGGATAATGGTGACTTTGTTGTTGGTACCAGTTGTTGTTTGGGTCTGAGTTGTGTTGTGTGGTAGCTTGGGTGTGTGATTGGTGTATTGTTTGATTGATGGTGATGGGTTGGTAGTCGGTGTGAATAGTGGGAGGGGTGGGTGTGTGGACTTTGACTGTAAGTTGGGAATGAGTGGGTGTTTGGTTGTGTTGGGCTGTGTGGTTTGTGATTTGGGGGATGTGTGGTGTGTGGTTGAGTGGTTGCCGAGCTGTTGTGCGTGGTTTTGAGTGTCTGAATTTTTCAATTTCTCTGCTGTGTGTGGTGTGTGTGTGTGTTGGTTGTGGGTGTTGTTGTGCTGATCGTATGTGTGTGGATTGTGCAGTGTGTTGTTGTTTGTATCGGATGCATGCGGGTTTCGTACTTTTAGTGCTTGTGTTGCATGACTTGTCGTGTGGTGGTCGTGTGCTTGCTGTTGTTTGCTTAGGGGATTTGAGGGGACAGTTGTGTTGGTTTTTATAGTGCGATTGGTTGTGTGGTTGTGTTTGTGTTTGTGTCGTATGGCATGTTGTATGTGTTTGGGTGTGTGCTGAGATGAATGAGATTGTTTGTATGATGGATTTGATTGAATGGTGTGTATTTGTGTGTTTTGTTTGATTGCGTTCATATGTGTGTTATGATTGGAATGTGTTACGGAATGGCTGGTGTGTGTTTGTGGTGGTGTGTGGTGATTATGTCTTGTGTGGTGCGCTGTGACGTGTTGGTTTGTTGGGGTGTGTGATTGTGGTTAGTGGTTTGTGGTGTGTATACCGTTTGTAATGTTGTGTGGTTTGTTGATGTGTGTAGGTTGATGTCGTAGTGAGTGTTGATGTGTTGGTGTGTGTATGTTGTGTCTGTATGTTAATTTTTGGTCTGTGATTAATTGGATGTGGGCATTGGTTTGTGTGATCTTTGGTGTTTATGTGTATGTGTGCTTTATGTTATGTGTGTGCTGGTTGTGTGTGTGATTGATTGGTGGGTGTCTTGTGAATGATTGTTGCTGTCTGTTGAGTTATATATGGGTTGATATAGGTTGTAGCTTCGGTTGGAATTTTGCAGTTGTCGCTGTGGGTGTTGGTTGGATCCTTTGTATGGTTTTTCGTTCGTTGTTTTGGGGATTTGTTGTGTGTGTCTATGTCAAATGGTGTGCGTTGGTGACTGATGGGTTTTTGGTTATGGATTGTGGTGATTTTGTGTTATGTGTGCTTGTGTTGAAATGAGTGTGAATTGACATGGAGGTGGTTGTGGGTTTGTTGATTGTGGGTGGTGTGGTGTTTGTTTAGATTGATGTAGGGAGTGGGTGGATTAGACGTCTTGTGTGGTTTGATGATGCTTTAGTGTGGGGGGTGTTATGTTGGATTATTGTGTTTTTAGTCATGTATGCATATTAGGTAGTTTGTAATGCTGCTGTTTGGTTTGTGTGATGGCGATGTGGTGTGCTGGTCTGTGTGATGTGATTTTGTGATGCAATGTTGTGTGTGATTCGTGGATTTATTTTTTTGATCGGTTTTGCTGTGTGTGTTGTGTTTTGGTAATTGTGTTTCTGTGTGGTGGTTGTTGATGGTTTTTGGTTTTTTGCTGTTTTGTGATGTTGCGTATGGTTTGTGCTGGTTTATTGTCTGGTGATGAAGGAGTTTATGTGACTTATTTTGCATTTGGTTTGTAATGATCTTGTGTTGTTTGTGATTGTTGTATGTGATGTGACTATCTGTAGTGCTTTGGCTGGTTAGGGGTCTGGTGAATGTTGTGGTGTGTGTTTGTTTTCTTGATGCGTTATGTTGATTGGTGATTGTGTGTGTTTGTGTGTGTAATTGTGGTTGGGTGTTGTTTGGATTGTTTGTGTGTAGTTGTGTGTGATGTTCTGCTTTTGGTACGTATGAGTCGTGTGTGATTGGTTTCGTTGTGTGGTTGTAGGTGTGGAAGATTGGTGCATGTGTGTTGTATGGTGTTTTGTTGACATGGTATTATTATGTTTTGGGATGTTGTGCCCTGATTTTCTGATCTGTTTTCTATGTTGGGTGTTTGTGTTGGCCTTGGTGTTAGTTGCTTTTGTTGTTGTTGGGTGCAGGAGTGATTCTGTTTGTTTGTTTGTGTGGCTGTGAAATGTTTGCGTGGAGGATGGATGTTGGGTGGTCTTTTGAGCTGTTGTGTGTGTGTCTGTTGTTTTTTTTAGTGTGAGAATTGTGTGTGGGGTTATGGTTGTGTTTGTGTGACTGTTGGTAGTTATGGGATGTTTTTGATTTTTGGATCGGTGCTGTGTGTTGTTTTTTGTGTTGGTTGTGTGTTGTGATGTGGGTGTGAGTGTTGTGGTGCTTGTGGTCGGTTGTGGTGTTTGGTGTTAGGAGGTTTGGATTGTGCGGGCGATGGTGGTTAGTGTGTGTTGTTGTTGTGCATGGTAGTGTGGATAGTTGGTTTTGTGATGTGTGTGTATTTTGTGGTCTGTTGCTCGCCTTGTTAGATGGTATGTTAATGTGGATGTGAGTATTTGTGCTTGAGCCACTGATTTGGATTATGCTGAATATGACTTGCTGTTGGTGTGTTTGGTGATTGTGGATTGGATGTTTGTTGGTGTGTTGTTGCGATTGTTGTGGAATGGCTGAGTTTATGTGTATGTTTGGTTGGTGGTTGGAGTGGCTTGGGATGAGATTTTCTTGTGGTTGGTGTCTCTTGTTCTTTGTTTGATTTGTGGGACTTTGAAGTGTTTGCTGTGTTCTTCTAGATATGGATTGGTGTATCGGTTATTGTAGTGGTGTGTTTTGGTATTTTGTGTGATTTGTTACTAGTGGGGTGTGGATGGTGATATCTTTGGATGTGGTGTTAGTTCGTGTACTTGTATTGTGTAATGTGCATCGACTTTGTTGTGCGCTGTGCGATGTGGTGTTTTTTGTGTGAGTGTTTTTTTGGTGTGTGTGTGTGGATTGGATTTGGATTTGTGTTGCTTGTTGTTGTTGTTGGTGTTGTTTTGGGTGATAATGTTGTTGTTGTGTGTGATTTGTGATGTTCTTGTTTGTGTGAATGGTGGTGGGAAGGGTGTAGTTTTGTGTGTGTCCTAGTGTCGTGGTGCATGTATGATGTTGTGTGTGGTTGTTCAATCGTGGAGCGAGTGATTGTGTGATGTTTGTTGGAGTCTGGTGTGGATGTGATTGGACTGATTGGTTGGCTGTGTGTGGGTGGTGGAGTTTGTTGTAGTTTGTGGGTGAGTGTGTTGTGTGGTTTTGTGTTGGGTGTGTGCAATTGGTGTGTTGTGCTTGGTTTGTGGTGTGGTTGTGTTTTTGATGTTCGTCGGTCTGTGTGGTGGTGTGTCTGCCTTGGAGATCCTGGAAAATGTTAGAATTTGTTGTTCGTGAGTAGTTTGGGGGTGCTGGGGTTGTGGTTATTCGTTGATAGTTGACTGAGATGGTAGGGGTGGATGAAGATTGTTGTTGGTACTGGCTGGGTGGTGGTTGAGTGTGTTTATTGTTGTGGATGTGTGGAAGTGTGTGGTTGGTTCTGTGTGTTGATGTGGGATAGGTGTTGTTTTGTTGTGTTTATTGTGTTTAATTGGTTGGTGTTTTGCTGTAATGTGATGTGGAAGATAATGTAGGTGTTTCTGGATTGTCTGTTATGTGCACTTTTGTTTGTGCTTTTGATTTGTCATGTAGCGTTGTTTCGCCCTATCGTGTGCATGTTGTCTGAATTTTGTTTGCTTTTGTTTTGGATATGTGTCGTTTTGGTGTTTGTTTTTTGTTTTATTTGTTGTGTTTTTGTGTCTGATGTAGGGTGTTGTGTTGGCATGTGTTGGTGGTCTTGGTGTGTGTTGTGTGGTGTGTGTGTTGTCTGTGTTGGAGGTGGAGTTTGATTGTGATGTGTGTTGTGTTGTGTAGCTGTGTGTGTGATGTGTGATTGTGTGTGTGTTGAGTTCGGTTGTGAATGTGGATGGTGTTGATTGGAGGGAGAGTGTGGTGGTTGTGTGTGACTGGAAAGAAAAGTTTGATGTGTGTGGTGTGATGTGTGTTTGTGATGCGGTGTGTGTTGTGTAGGTGTGTCGAGTGATGTGTGTGTGATGTGTGTGTGTGTTGATTGAATGTGTGAACGTGGTGATATTGTGTTTGATTGTGTGTGTGCTTGTGTGTGTTGTGGTGTGTATGTTTTTGTGTGTGTGTGTTTTTGGTGTGTGTGTGTGTGTGTTTTGTGACTGTGTTTGTGTTTGGTTGTTGGTGATGTGATGTATGTGTGATGTTGTTGTGTGAACGAGTGTTTTGTTGTGAGTGTTGTGTGTGTTTGTTGCTGTGTGTTGTGTGTTGTTTTGTGGTGTGCTGTGTGTAGTTGTGTTTGTGTGGTTGTGGTGTGTGTTGTTGTTATGTGTTTGTTTGATTTGATGTTGTCGTTTGTTGTGTGTGTGTGATGAGTGTGTGTGTGCTTGTTTGTGTATTTGTGTTAGTGATGTTGTGTTGTGATGTGTGTTGGTGTTTGTGTGTGTGTTGTGTTTGATGTGTGGTTGTGTGTGTTTGATTTGGTGTGATATGTTGTGGTGTTGTGGTTGTTTGTGTGTTGTTTGTGTTGTGTTGTGTTGTGTGTGTGTGTTGTGTTGTTGTGTGTGTGTTTGTGGTGTGTTGTGTTGTGTGTTGTTGTGTGTGTTGTGTGTGTGTGTTGTGTGTGTGATTGTGTTGTGTGTGTGTGTGTTTGTGTGTGTGTGTTGTTGTGTGTGGTGTGTTGATGTTGTGTGTGTGTGTGTGTTGTGATGTGTGTGTTGTGTGTTGTTGTGTTGTGTGTGTGTGTGTGATGTGTGTTGTGTGTGTGTGTTGTGTGTTGTGTGTTGTTGTGTGTTGTGTGTTGTTGATTGTGTGTTGTGTGTGTGTTGTGTGTGTTGTGTGTGTTTGTTTGTGTGTGTGTGTTGTGGTGTTGTGTGTTGTGTGTGTTGTTTGTGTGTTGTGTGTTGTTGTTGTGATGTGTGTGTGTGTTGTGTTTGTTGTTGTGTTGTGTGTGTGTGTGTGTTGTGTTTGTGTGTTGTTGTGTTGTTGTGTTGTGTGTGTGTGTGTGTGTTGTGTTGTGTGTGTTGTGTTGTGTTGTGTGTTGTTGTGTTGTGTGTGTTGTGTGTGTGTGTTGTTGTGTGTTGTGTGTGTTGTGTTGTTTGTGTGTTGTGTTGTTGTGTGTTGTGTTTGTGTGTGTGTGTTGTTGTGTGTGTGTTGTGTGTTGTGTGTGTGTTGTGTTGTGTGTTGTGTTGTGTTGTGTGTGTTGTGTGTTGTTGTGTGTTGTGTTGTGTTTGTGTGTGTGTTGTGTTGTGTGTTGTGTGTGTTGTGTTGTTGTGTGTTGTGTTGTGTGTGTTGTTGTTGTGTGTTGTTGTGTGTGTTGTGTTGTTGTGTGTGTTGTGTTGTTGTGTGTGTTGTGTGTTGTGTGTGTTGTGTGTTGTGTTGTTGTGTGTGTTGTGTTGTGTGTGTGTGTTGTGTGTGTGTGTTGTTGTGTTGTGTGTGTTGTGTTGTTGTGTTTTGTGTGTGTTGTGTTGTTTGTGTGTTGTGTGTGTTGTGTGTGTTGTGTTGTGTGTGTTGTGTGTTGTGTGTGTGTTGTGTTGTGTTGTGTTGTGTGTGTGTGTTGTGTGTTGTGTGTTGTGTGTTGTGTGTTGTTGTGTGTGTGTTTGTGTGTGTTGTGTTGTGTGTGTTGTGTGTGTTTGTGTGTGTGTGTTGTGTTGTGTTGTGTTGTTTGTGTGTGTGTTGTTGTGTTGTTGTGTGTGTGTGTTGTGTTGTGTGTGTTGTGTTGTGTGTGTGTTGTTGTGTTGTTGTGTTGTGTGTTGTGTGTGTGTGTGTTGTTGTGTGTGTGTTGTGTTGTGTTGTGTGTGTGTTGTTGTGTGTGTTGTTGTGTTGTGTGTTGTGTTGTTGTGTGTTGTTGTGTGTGTTGTGTGTTGTGTGTTGTGTGTTGTGTTGTGTGTTGTGTGTTGTGTTTGGTGTGTGTTGTGTTTGTGTTGTGTGTTGTGTGTGTGTGTTGTGTTGTGTTGTGTTGTGTGTTTGTTGTGTTGTTGTGTGTGTGTGTTGTTGTGTTGTGTGTGTTGTTGTGTGTGTGTGTTGTGTTGTGTTGTGTGTTGTTGTGTGTTGTGTGTGTTTGTGTTGTGTGTTGTGTGTGTTGTGTGTTGTGTTGTGTGTTGTTGTGTTGTGTGTGTGTTTGTGTGTTGTGTGTGTGTTGTTGTGTGTGTTTGTGTTGTTGTGTGTGTGTTTGTTGTGTGTGTTGTGTGTGTTGTGTGTTGTTGTTGTGTTGTGTGTTGTGTGTTGTGTGTGTTGTGTTGTTGTGTTGTGTGTTGTGTTGTGTGTGTTGTGTTGTGTGTGTTGTGTTGTTGTGTGTTGTGTGTTTGTTGTGTGTTTGTTGTGTGTGTGTGTTGTGTGTTGTGTTGTGTTGTTGTGTGTGTGTTGTGTTGTGTTGTGTGTGGTTTGTGTTGTTTGTTGTGTGTGTGTGTTGTGTGTTTGTGTGTGTGTTGTGTTGTGTTGTTGTTGTGTTGTGTGTTGTGTTGTGTGTGTTGTTGTGTGTGTGTGTGTTGTGTTGTTGTGTGTTGTGTGTTGTGTGTTGTTGTGTGTTGTGTTGTGTGTGTGTGTTTGTGTGTGTGTTGTGTTGTTTGTTGTGTGTTGTGTGTGTGTTGTGTGTGTTGTGTGTTGTTGTGTGTTGTGTTGTGTTTGTGTGTGTTGTGTGTTTGTGTGTGTTGTGTGTTGTGTTGTGTGTTGTGTGTTGTGTGTTGTGTGTTGTTGTGTGTTGTGTGTTGTGTGTGTGTGTTGTTGTGTGTTGTGTTTGTGTTGTGTGTTGTGTTGTGTTGTTGTGTTGTGTGTGTGTTGTGTTGTGTGTGTTTGTGTGTTGTGTGTGTTTGTGTGTTGTGTTGTGTGTTGTGTGTTGTGTTGTGTGTTGTGTGTGTTGTGTGTTGTGTGTTGTGTTGTGTGTTGTTGTGTGTGTTGTGTTGTGTTTGTTGTGTGTGTTGTGTGTGTGTGTTGTGTTGTTGTGTGTGTGTTGTGTTGTGTTGTGTTGTTGTGTGTTGTGTTGTGTGTTGTGTTGTGTGTGTGTTGTTTGTGTTGTGTGTTGTGTTTGTGTTGTTGTGTGTGTGTTGTGTGTGTGTTGTGTTTGTTGTTGTGTGTGTTGTGTTGTGTTGTGTGTGTGTTGTTTGTGTGTGTTGTTGTGTTGTGTGTGTTGTGTTGTGTGTGTTGTGTGTGTTGTGTTGTGTTGTGTGTTGTTTGTGTGTGTGTTTGTGTGTGTGTTGTGTTGTGTGTGTTGTGTTGTGTGTTTGTGTTGTTGTGTGTGTTGTGTGTGTTTGTGTTGTGTGTGTTGTGTGTTGTTGTGTTGTGTGTTGTGTGTTGTGTTTGTGTTGTGTGTGTGTGTTTGTTGTGTGTTGTTGTTGTGTGTTTGTGTGTTGTGTGTGTGTTGTGTGTTGTGTGTTGTGTTGTGTGTTGTGTGTTGTGTGTGTTGTTGTGTGTGTGTTGTGTTGTGTTTTGTGTGTTGTGTGTTGTGTTGTGTGTGTTGTTGTGTGTGTTGTGTTGTGTGTGTGTTGTGTTGTGTGTTGTGTTGTTGTGTGTTGTGTGTGTTTGTGTGTGTTGTGTGTGTTGTGTTGTGTTGTGTGTTGTGTTGTGTGTGTGTGTTGTTGTTGTGTTGTTGTGTGTGTGTGTTGTGTTGTGTTGTTGTGTGTGTTGTGTGTTGTGTGTGTTGTGTTGTGTTGTTGTGTGTTGTTGTGTTGTGTGTTTGTGTGTGTTGTTGTGTGTTGTGTGTTGTGTGTTGTTGTGTGTTTGTTGTGTGTGTTGTGTGTTGTTGTGTGTGTTGTGTTGTGTGTTGTGTGTTGTGTGTTGTGTTGTTGTGTGTTGTTGTGTGTGTGTTTGTGTTGTGTGTGTGTGTTGTTGTGTTGTGTTGTGTGTTGTTGTGTGTTGTGTGTGTGTGTTGTGTGTGTGTTGTGTGTGTTGTGTTTTGTGTGTGTGTGTGTTTGTGTGTGTTGTTGTTGTGTTGTGTGTGTTGTGTGTGTTGTGTTGTGTGTTGTGTGTGTGTGTTGTGTTGTGTGTGTTGTTGTGTTGTGTGTTGTGTGTTGTGTGTGTGTTGTGTTGTTGTTGTGTGTGTTGTTGTGTGTGTGTTGTGTGTGTTGTGTTGTGTGTGTGTTGTTGTTGTGTTGTGTTGTGTTGTGTTGTGTTGTGTGTTGTGTGTGTTGTTGTGTTGTGTGTTGTGTTGTTTGTGTGTGTGTTGTGTGTTGTGTTGTTGTGTGTGTTGTGTTGTGTGTTGTGTTGTGTTGTTGTTTGTGTTGTGTGTTGTGTGTGTTGTGTGTGTTGTGTGTTGTGTGTGTGTTGTGTTTGTGTTGTGTGTGTTGTGTGTGTTGTGTGTGTTTGTGTGTTGTGTGTGTTGTGTTGTGTGTGTGTGTTGTTGTGTTGTTGTGTGTGTTTGTGTTGTGTTGTGTGTGTTGTGTGTTGTTGTGTGTTGTGTGTTGTGTGTTGTGTTGTGTTGTGTGTTGTGTTGTGTGTGTGTTGTGTTGTTGTTGTGTGTGTTGTGTTGTGTGTGTTTGTGTGTTGTTGTGTGTGTTGTGTGTTGTGTGTTGTGTGTGTTGTGTGTTGTGTTGTGTGTTGTGTGTGTGTTGTGTGTTTGTGTGTGTTGTGTGTTGTGTGTTGTGTTGTTGTTTGTGTGTTGTTGTGTTGTGTGTGTGTGTGTTGTTTGTGTGTGTGTTGTGTGTTTGTTGTGTTGTGTGTGTTGTGTTGTGTGTGTGTTGTGTGTGTGTTGTGTTGTTGTGTTGTGTTGTGTGTTGTTGTGTGTTGTGTTGTGTGTTGTGTGTGTGTTGTGTGTGTGTGTGTTGTGTTGTGTGTGTTTGTGTGTGTTGTGTGTGTGTTTGTGTGTGTGTGTTGTTGTTGTGTGTGTGTGTGTTGTGTGTTGTTGTGTGTTGTTGTGTGTGTTGTTGTGTTTGTGTGTGTGTGTGTGTGTGTTTGTGTTGTGTGTGTGTTGTGGTGTTGTGTTGTGTGTGTTTGTGTTGTGTGTGTGGTGTTGTGTTGTGTGTTGTGTGTTGTGTGTGTGTGTGTGTTGTGTGTGTGTTGTGTTGTGTTGTGTGTTGTGTGTGTTGTGTGTTGTTGTGTGTGTGTGTGTTTGTGTGTTGTGTGTTGTGTTGTGTGTGTTGTTGTGTGTGTTGTGTGTGTTGTGTGTGTTGTGTGTGTTGTGTGTGTGTTGTGTGTGTGTGTGTTTGTTGTTGTGTGTGTGTTGTGTTGTGGTGTGTGTGTGTTGTGTGTGTTGTGTTGTGTTGTGTGTGTGTTGTGTGTGTTGTGTGTTGTGTGTGTGTGTTGTGTGTTGTTGTTGTGTGTGTGTGTGTGTTGTGTTTGTGTGTTGTTGTGTGTACTTTGTTGGTGGTCGTGTATAGTTTGTGTGTTGCTGTGTGGAGTGGGTTTCGTAGGGTGGTTTGGTCTGTTGGTAGTTGATGTGGATTATGATTGGATTGTTGATGACTGGTTCGTTGTGTATTTGTGTGTTGGTGCTGGTAGGTGTTTTGGATTTATGCTGTGTGGGGGAGGTGGAGGTTGTTTGTGATTGTGGAGTGTGTGTTGGTGTGATCGCTTGTTTGGTTGGCTGTGGAATCTGAGTGGTGGTGATGGGTGGGCGTGTGATAAGGTGTCTCTGAGGTTGGGTAGGTTGTGTGTTATGTTGATTAATGTGGTGTCGCATGTGTTTTGATTTGTTTGTGGTATGATTGTGTGTGATTGTTGTGCTCGTGGTGCTTTATGTTGTGTGTTAAGGTTGATGTGCAGTTGTTGGTATGTATGGGGGGTGCTGGTGCGCTGTTTTCGATGCTTTGTGGGGATGTTGTGTGTTTGTTGAATGGTGATAATGTACTTGTATGGATGATTTGTTGTTATGGTATCTTTTGTGGTTTAGTGGGTGATGTTCGTTTTATTCGCTTAGGTCGAATGGGGCTGCTTCGTGTGTGGGTGTGTTGTTTTGTTGTTGATGATGTGTTTGGATGAAGCATGCAGTGGAGCTTAGTCTGATGCTGGATGTTTTTGTCGATAAGTGTTTTGGCTGTTGGTGTGTTGTTTTTAGGTGTGTTGGTTTTTGTGGTTGTTGTGTGGGGACACGTGTGTGATGCGTTTGTGTGCTTGGCTGTGTTGTGTGTGGTGGTGTTGGTGTGATGGTGTTGGTGTGTGTGTTGGTATTTGTTGTTGTGTATGGTGACTTGTGAGATGTGACTGTGTGTAGTGTCTGAATTTGATGAGAGTTGTTGTTGGTGAATGCATCGGTGCTATGCATGTGTGGTTGGATTTTGTTGAGTTGGGAGTGATTTTTGATGGTTATTGGTTGAGTTTTTTGTGTGTTGTGGTGGAGGTGTGTTTTGCTCTGGTGTGCATATGGTGCATGTGGTTGGATGGGTGTCTGGCTTTATTGTGTCGCGAGCAGTGATGTGGGTGATTGATTGTGCTGATTGTGTGTCTTATTGGTGCTATTGTGATTTTGTGTTTGTCTGCTTACTGGTTGAGTGATTGGTGTGTTGATTTGCGTTATCTCGCGTTGGTTTGTGTTTTATTGTGAAATGCTGGTGGAGTTGATTTGGTTGAATACTATGATGTTATTTATGCGTGTGTGGTTCGTTGTGATTGGTTTGTTTGTTAGCATGTGGTTAGAGGTGTGGTAGTGGCTTTGTAGTGGTACTTGGTGGTGATGGCTGTTTGTTTATTATTGTGTTGGCTATGGTTGACCGATGTTTGTGTGTGCTTTTGGTGTTGGATGGTTATGGTATGTTTTTTCTGTGTTGTGTTGTTGTTGTTGTGGCTGGAAGATTTGTGTTGGATTTTGGTTGCATTTGCTGTTTGTGTGTTTTGGTGGTTGTTGTGGTCTGTGGTGATGTGTTTGAGTTTTGTGTGCTGTGAGTCTGGTGGTGTTGTGGGTTGTTCTGTGATTTGTTCTGGAGTTTGTCTGTGGATGTTTTGTTTGTTGTGTGTTGCTGGTTGTGGATTGTGGTGTATGTTATGGGTGCTGTGAAGTATTGGCCGATGAGGATTTTGGTGTGTCGCTGTGTTCTAGGCATCACATAATGCCAAAACCAGTGCGCTATCCGAAAAACGTTAATTTACAAAATTAAAAATTCAACGGCACATCATTTTTATAGTCTACCTCTAGTTATCAACCGAGATATGTGTAGACGTATTGACGCCAACTCTGTGTCAACACTCTACGCTCGCGTCAGTATTCTTCAGATACTGAAAATACGCCAGCGATCGCTGCCTACTCTGCACGCGCTCTCTCATGAGTGAGCAGCAGTGTGTGTGACCGCTGGCTCATCCAGCACGTCGACTCGTCCCAAACTCAGCAGTCTAGCATCAAACTGAGATAGAGTTCTCCTCTTAGTAACTCTCTCTCGATCTCTTCTGATTCCTTGAAGCATTTATAAAATGAATCTGCTGCTGCTTCGCTCATCGAGTGAAACTTTTCAATGCTCCTCCCCAAACTCCAAATGTTCAGAATCATTTCGATGTCGAGGACAGAACCAGTTTGAGATCAGATTTCCCAGTAGCCCCACTAGTTTGGTGCGGTTCGGTCCGTTGATCCCCAGTTCTC